>CABHPR010128659.1:6874-26073 GCA_902168415.1 Peromyscus melanophrys
AAAAAAAAAAAAAAAAAAAAAAAAAAAAAAAAAAAAAAAGACACCACTCACTTAGGACACAAAGCTCAGATTATTTGAGGTATATCTAACCTGAAAGTTTTCTTCCTGTGGGTGAAGCATGGTACTAGAAAATACTATTTAAGTTGGGAAGAGAGAAGAACAATTTATGGTCCCACCCAGTTACAAACTTACAAACTAAACAAACCACAGCAATGACCAGAATAATAAGGTATTTGTAAAGGTGCAGTATGTAGCT
The DNA here is from genome assembly GCA_902168415.1 of Peromyscus melanophrys. NCBI lineage: Eukaryota > Metazoa > Chordata > Mammalia > Rodentia > Cricetidae > Peromyscus > Peromyscus melanophrys. The sequence goes on from CABHPR010128659.1 coordinate 7,131, forward strand.
CTCACATGTTAATCAAAACCAACAGTTATTTAATTGGGAGGAAAATCATGTCTGGTACTAGAAAGCTAGCCAACTTCTTGAGGCTAGTTAGGTCACGAATCTTAGAGAGAATCTACTACTGCCACTTTGATATCCTAGCATAATTCCTAACTACATTTTGTCCTATGCCCACAGATAAGTGTATCTATCAAACCTCATGAAAGAAGCTTCTCTTTACAGCAAATGGAGACCATCATAAAAAACTCATAAATGGACACAATACAGAAATTAACATATCTTGAGGGAGTCTAGCCAAAACAGGTACATATACATCTCATCTACTGAATCTATGGTTCGGGGTACAATGCAGAGGTGGCAGGAAGATTGGCAGAGACAGAATATCAGGAAGTCTTCTGTGCTAGAGTCTACCATAGAAATGTTTGTAGAAACAAGATCCTAGCAATGATGATATCAACAGACATGGGAACTCAGAAGGGGAAAAATCTTAGTAGTCAAATTCCTGTCTATGGCAGTATAGGAAACTGATGACTGACAAACAAGTGAGTTTCATTTCTCTCAGGCATAAGCTCCCTAATAGGTTGTCCATTATAATTAGTAAGTCCTGAAATTGTATACACAAACAACAAAAGCAGACTTAACAGGTTATATTTATATATTTGTGTCTATATATACAAACATGTAATAATAATTAGAGAAGAAGGGACTATCAGTTGAGAGTGAGGGAGTACATAGAAGTTGGAAGGAGCAGGTTTGGGGGGGGCTGGATGCTGAAATGGTATGGGGGAAGTAATGCAATTATATTTTAATGAAAATGTATAAAAATAAATAACTCAATAATTTATTGGTATTAACATCTGTAATGCCTAATTTTGTCTCTCAGGTATTAAATGCATGGCCTTTATAATTCAAATACATTTTATATGATGATAAGTAAAATTATTTTTATTTAATGTAATTATGGTACTGTTATTTGCTCTAAAATTTTCAAATAAATTATAGATTATTTTGTAAATAAGCTGTAAGTTTTTAAAATAGTATTTCTCCTTCTTCTTGTAGGTGTATCTTTTTTAAAATTGAGGCTTGTTCTGATAGATGTTCTGATAGATGAAGCTATAGTTTAAAATGAACCATCTACTAAAATAAAGTACAGAGAAAACCCTCATGACCACAATGAGAAAACATGGATCCTACATTTAAATGTTTCATTTACTTTAAGATTCCAGAATTTGAGAGGTTGATGTTAATGCTAATGTTAAATAATATAAGACCTGATATTTGAATATGCTTCTATGTAGTTAATGTACTTTAATAAGACATTATCTGTTGCAAGGGAAGTGTACTGGATAGTTTTATGTCAATTTGACACATGCCAGAGTCATTTGAAAGAAGGGAGCTCCAATTAAGAAAATGCCTCCATAATATATGACTGTATGCAAGCCTGAAGGGTATTTTCTTAATTATATTAAATTGGGTGGGCCCAGCCATTGTGGATGGTACCATCCTTGGGCTAGTGGTCCCTTTGTTCTATAAAAAAAAAAAAAAAAAAAAAAAAAAAAAACAGGCTGAGCAGGCCATGATGAGCAAGTCAGTAAGCAACATACCACCATGACCTCTGTATCAGATTCTGCCTCCTGGGTCCCACTCTGTTTGAGAGCCTGTCCTGACTTCCTTCAATGATAAACTTTGCTATTGAAGTATAAGCAAAATAAACTCTTTCCTTCCCAAGTTCCTTTTTCCTCATGATATTTTATTGCGGCAATAGGAACTCTAACCAAGATAGAACGTAATGACATAATATGACTTATCTATATCTCCTACTTATCTGTATCTATATAATGTATTTAAAAAACTTAGTCTGTACACCCAGATCATTTTTGTCTATTATAAAAATAGGTCTCTATATTTAGTAGCAATATTCATGCAATATAAAACTTAGAATAGTTTGACACCAACTTACATGTCCAAGGTTTAAATCTTGCTACTAAATTTCACCTTCAATGCATTCTCAACCATGTAATTCATTTTTCTAAAACCCAGTTTTATTACTAGTGTAATAGGTACAATAATTTTATTATATAAAATTATAACAAAGAATCAATATCAATAATCAAGAAAACACTATGAAAGTGAGCCAGATATTATATAAATAAATAAATATATATTATAATTGTATAATAGGCATATAAACAAAGTTCAACCTATAGTTAGCATTCTCTGATAGAACAAAGTTTTCTTCCATGTTCCCTACATACGTTCTGCTTGATTCGGAAAAACTCCACTCTTATGATTTGACATCTTTTCTTCTTGGTGGATATTTCCTATGGATCATTATCTAGGTGAGTTCTATACCTCTTTATACTAAAGCAGATTATCTCATTGCAATAACTCAATAAATATCTAGTTGTTATTACTACCTGTGTCATTACTTTCTAAAATAGTCTTCAGCTGACCATCCAACTTTCTAAGAGTAGCTATTGTGCTTTAAGCATTTTGGGCTCTCAGTGTACCATTTCATTTGGAAACTTTTTCATGCATTTTATTAATTTAAACAGCATTGCCAATAATGTCATTTACCTTGTCAACAAACATTATTATTTTCCCTCAGAGGCTATCCCAGTCTTTTGAGGTATGTTAGCTAATGGAGATGATAGCTCAAAAATGGGTGATACTCACTGTTGTACTGACACAGACTAGACATAATGATTCTTTAGATTCCAGTCCTAGGTGTCTACATATGAATAAAGGATCAAGGTTTATTTTGGCAGAAATATCTATCTAATAGTCAAGTGGGGTGAATTTTGCTTCATTCCGTCTTTCCTCATTGAGTGTAATTGTGATTTCTCTCAATTACTGAAAAGGAAAACTGATTGTTCCATGACAGTGTACAACTTTATGTACAAGAAGACTATAGGTGAATGGAATTGATTGGTGATGATTTAGGAATTCTAAAGTTCTGGTTCAAAATAAATAGGAAGATACAATATAACCACTCATTATCAGGGATGTTGGCTTAGCACAATCAACTTAGTACATAATAGACAATTATATTTACAAATTTATCAGTATATTGTTAAATGAGTTGTATAAGTACAATACCTTGAACAAGAGTAGAAATGTATGTAGAGTATGTTGTAACAAAAATAATTTCAAATTGGTATCAATATACAAAGATCCATATCTATGTAAAATATTAAGTAGTTGCTTTTTAAAAGTAGATTCAATAATCTACCCTTTTATCCTATAATTTCTTTATCTTCCTCTTTTTTGAGTAGATTCAAAAATCTACTCTTTTATCCTATTTATAGTTATAATTTTCCTTGTTACAATATTCAGAAAAGAAATTCACTAAAGAAATGTAAAATGTATAAGGTTGAAAGACATAAAAAAAATTTTTGGTAATGCAAGTTAGAACATAAATTGAATTAGGTACAACCGTTTGGACTCAACAAATAGGATAGATAATGGAATATTTTCTCTGAATTTGTCAAATGTTTATGGACTAGACATCGCTGATGTATTTATTTTCTGTGTATATTGCATATAGTTATTGTACTTATATATAGTTTTTCTTATATGAGTTATAACATCCTTTTTAAATTTTAGACAAAAAGGTGGAAAGGTGGTGATATTTTGTTTGTGCTCTGACAAAGCTTGCCTGAAGATCAGAGGGCAGAGCTATCCACTAAATTCACCATAGAGGCCAAGTAGTGGTGGCACACACATTTAATCCTAGCACTTAGGAAGAGAAAACAGGAAGTGATATGGCTGGGCAGAGAGAGGAAGTGATAAGGCATGGTGGAGACAGAAGCTCAGCCCCCTTTCAGGCTGAGGAGTTGGTGAGGTAAGCAGTGGTTGTGGCATGCTCCTTTTTCTCTCTGATCTCTCAGCATTTATTTTAAAAAAAATTATCAGAATTTATTTTCTTGTAAAGTAAGACTGAAACATATGCCTGAAGATACCTTCATAATGTATGTACTGTGTGTCTTATTGTCATAAAATAATTCACAATAAAACTATTTTGAAATAATAATATTTTATGTCAGAATTTAAAAGGAATAATTGGGAAAATGATGGAAATTCCATCAGATAAATGCAAAAGAGAAAATAGAAGCCTATTTGTGCTGTGGGATGTTCTGTATGGCAAATGTGTTGCTAATAAAACACTGATTGGCCAGTGGCTAGGCAGGAAGTATAGACGGGACTAACAGAGAGAATAAAAAGAACAGGAAGGCAGAAGGAGTCACTGCCACTGCCAGCCACCACCAGGACAAGCAGCATGTAAAGATGCCGGTAAGCCACGAGCCATGTGGCAAGGTATAGATTTATAGAAATGGATTAATTTAAGATATAAGAACAGTCAGCAAGAAGCCTGCCACGGCCATACAGTTTGTAAGCAGTATAAGTCTCTGTGTTTACTTGGTTAGGTCTGAGCGGCTGTGGAACTGGCAGGTGAAAGAGATTTATCCTGACCATGGGCCAGGCAGGAAAACTCAAGCTACATATTTGTATACACTGAAGTGAAGAAATTATAATAACAGAAGATTTTTATTCAAATAGATGCTAAATAATGATACATAAAAGCTGGAAGAAAAGAGGACAATTTTTTTAGCAACTCATACTATATTTGATCATAGTAATTTGTTACCAAATAAACGTGTAATAGAGCATGTATGGATGAAGATTCAATACATTTTAGCAAATTCCTCAAGGCAATTAAAAGCAACAAGTTTAGTACAAGGAACAGATATTAATAAAATATTCTGTTATTCCATGCAAATGGTATGATGTATTTAGATGCTGCTAGGTTCCTTTTGATCTAGTGTGTTGTGTCTCTGGCCAGAGTTTGCTTTTTGTTGCACATATAAACACCATGACCCATTTTTGCAGAACCTTTATACTACTCAGAATCCATTTCATGTCTTGAACAACCCACACCTTTTTTCTCAACTATTATCTCTTTCATTGTATTAAAATGTTTTAATAAATTTTTTAAAAAGAAAAATCTCTTTGAAATTTTGGTAGAATTCCAGGCTAAAACTGTCTGGCCCAGGGCTTTTTTGTTTTTTTGGTTACTATAAGCATTTTAATAATGCTTCTATTTCACTAGGGGATATAGGTTAACTTAAATTATTTATCTGAACTTCATTTAACTTTTCAATGTAGCACCTATCAAGAAAATTATCCATTTCTTTTAGATTTTCAAATTTGGTAGAGTACAGAATTTTAAAGTTTGTCCCTACGAGTCTCTGAATTTCCTTGGAGTCTGTTGTTATGTACCATCTTTAATTTCTTATTTCATAAATTTGAATAGTCTTTCACTATCTTTTAGTTAGTTTTGATAAAATCAAACTCAAGTCTCTATACAATTTACATTTACTATAGATTTGCAATCCTTACATCTTAGTGACTTCCACAAAATTATTCTTCTGTCCTTCTAAAAACATAATAGTTTTGTCATGTAAAATGTATTTAAATTACCTTATGTTGATGCTGGTACCACAACAGTAACCATTATCTTTTGCTTAGAATGGGCCAGATTCCAGATAAGGGATTTGTAGATATATCTCATAGGATTCTACAAGAAATATTATAAGCTGGGAAATGTGACTACTTCTATTTGATGTATTGATGCCATTAATTAATTAAAATATACAACTATTTTAGGGTTTTATAAAACTTTAAATCCATTTTCCTTAATACATACCTGCTTTTGTAACCAACTATGTATGTTTTCATTTCATCATTATTTTAAAAATTAAAATACATTCTTATTTGATTTATAACTCATGTTTAATTTTAGTTTTTAATATAACTAAAGTGTCCTTTAATGTACTTTGACCACTTTGTGGTTATTCTTTGTTCGTGTCCTGGAAAATGTGGTACATTTAATCAATAGAGTATTACTTGGCTATTAAAAACAATGGCATCCTTCTGAGTCTGGGTTACCTCACTCAGGATATTTTCTAGTTCCATCCATTTGCCTGAAAAATTCATGATGTCATTGTTTTTTGCTGCTGAGTAGTACTCCATTGTGTACATGTGCCAAATTTTCTTTATCCATTCTTCAGTTGAGGGGCATCTAGGTTGCTGTGGGATGTCATTCTGTATGCTGAAAATTAAAGGACTATTCTATTTCCACTAATCTCAATTATTTGGTTCTATTTTGATTCTTTAAATTTTTTCTTAGGGTATGAATTTTATATCAAAATTTAAAAGATTAATATATATATATATAAAACTTTTGTTATGATATCAACGATCATATAGAGTACTAACACATTCTAGAAAAAAGGCTTCATTTAGCTGCCTATACATGTTTTTGTGTTGAAATCTCTATCAGTTTTCTGCAGGGAATCAAGACCAGGCCTAACAGTGAATTTGAAATATCCAGAGAGATGATGGGGCCCAACAACAATGATTCCACATGGACAATAATAATACCACTAAGCTGACAAATATCACCCAAGGATCAGCTTTGGACTACAAACTTCTCAGGACAATTTTGAAATGGGTAGCTGAAATGATCCAGCCTCACAGACTATTCGAGTGAGGACTTTAGATAAGCCCTACACTTTCGCATTATGCAGAGACTGGACAACAAATAATACAGCTGCCTCTCTCAGGATTTGACAATTAACCCAAAATTTTTCTTTTCATAATTCCCTAAAGATGCTTTCGCCCACAACCAGCAGGAAGCAATTTTAGGAACAAGATGCCCACATTCCCAAGAGGTGGGGCGGGTGGTTTACAGTCTTTCAATGGGTTTTGAGTTTGGGATAATTGTCATTGTTTGTGATGGTTGGTTACAGGTTGTTATTGTTGATGGTCAGGAAAAAAGACTAAACAAAGGAGATTAGATTTAAGGTTCTTGTTTGAAAAAAAAGAAAAAGAAAAATGAGGATGTAGACGAGAGGTAGATTATGTAATCTACTGAAAAAAGATATAGAAATGATAGAATAAAGGGTACATTATTGAATATACACTGAAAAGAAAAAAGAGAGGATATAGACATGATATAGATAAAAAGGTAGATTATTGAATATATTTTAAAAGGCAACTACAAGTTTTAAGTATTTTATATTGGATTGGATTTTTGTATATTATATACAATTTATATAGATATTTTGATACAAATTTGAGATTGATTTTGTTATAAAATGCTGTATGAGATTGATGCGCTACCTACTGTGCTAACGAGGCTCAGAGGTTAAGAGCACTGACTGCTCTTTCATAGGACCCGAGTTCAATTCCCAGCAACCACATGGTGGCTCACAACCATCTATAATGAGATCTGGTGCCCTCTTCTGGTATGCAGACATACATACAAACAGTATACTGTATACATAATAAATAAATAAATCTTTAAAAAAAGGTTTAAAAAAGAAAATGCTGTATGTATATTTCTAATCTTGTTCAAGATATTGTACCTATTAAGTTCATTTAACAATGTAATGCCATTTGCTAATTCTTGAATGTTATTATTACCAACTATTAGGATATAAAGAAATGAAGTTAGTAGTTGGACATTACAATCAAACTTATAATCATATTAGGTATGTTTTTTTTTTTTTTTTTGTTTTGTTTTTCGAGACAGGGTTTCTCTGTGTAGCTTTGCGTCTTTCCTGGAACTCACTTGGTAGTCCAGGCTGGCCTCGAACTCACAGAGATCCGCCTGGCTCTGCCTCCTGAGTGCTGGGATTAAAGGAGTGCGCCACCACCGCCCAGCGTCTTTCTTTCCTTTCTTTTTTTTTCCTTTGGTTTTGCGAGACAGGGTTTCTGTGTGTGGTTTTGGTGCCTGTTCTGGATCTAGCACTGTAGACCAGGCTGGCCTCGAACTCACAGAGATCCACCTGGCTCTGCCTCCCGAGTGCTGGGATTAAAGGCATGCGCCACCACAGCCTGGCAAGGTATGTTTTTAAGGTCAAGCAGCAATATATTTTAGATAGACAGGTCATCTTCAAACCCTTCAGAGATCTACCGAATATGATGTTTAAAATGGTTTAATAACACAGATGTTTTTGTTTTTTATGACTATGAGACATGTCTGCTCCTGGCAACACCAATCTACATCAGAAAATATATGGGCATTGAAGAATCTCATTATGGAGTTTACTTTCTTTATGGCAAAAGTTAGCCAATAGGCAAAAAAGTGCCTTTGTGTCGACTGCTTGACAGTATGTTGTATAAAATGGACATACAGGACCGATAGGAAGGTAACCACTGAACTTTGGAAGGCGAGATCATTCTTCAGGTTCATGTTTCACAGAGGAGACTGCCAGACATTCTTCAGAACACAGGGAGAAGCTACTGAGAGACTCCTGTCCTATAGGCTGAAGATGAATGCTCCAATGTTACAGAAGAACGTTGGGTAACTATCAGGTAGCCAGCTCTCTCTGTCATTCTAGATTTTTGGAAGTTGCTTGTTACAATGCTCTTCCTGTTTATTTAGGTAACATTATATCCTTCTAGGGTCTTTGATGTAGTTGAAGACTAGATAGTTATAATTTTCCTTGGTTATGATAAAAGATAAATTAGATATGAAACTTTAGACTCACAAATACAGAATAGATGATAAAATATTTTCTTTAATTTTTCCAAATACAAACAGACTATATTGTAACTATAATTCTAGCTTAATAACTGTTCTATTATATGTAATTTTACTATGTTAAAGTTAAAACTTTCCCTTTTGATTAGACAGAAAGGGGAAGTGTTGTGGGATGTCATTCTATATGCTATAAATATGTATTACTCTGATTGGTTGATGAATAAAATGCTGATTGGCCAGTAGCCAGGCAGGAAGTATAGGTGGGGTAATCACATGAGAAGAATTCTGGAAAGAGGAAGAGCAGAGTCAGGAGTCATCAGACAGACAGAGAGGAAGCAAGATGACAAGGTAGAACTGAGAAAAGGTACCAAGCCATGTCGTTCAACATAAATAAGAATTATGGGTTAATGTAAGTATAAGAGCTAGTCAGTAATAAGCCTGAGCTAATGGCCATACAGTTCATAATTAATATAAGCCTCTCTGTCTTTACTTGGGAGACACAAGTAAGAGAGATTTGTCCCAAATGCTGGCTGGCCAGGACACAGGAAAATTTCTGGCTACACTAGGTTGTTTGCAGGTTCTGTCTATTATGAATAATGCTGCTATGAACATAGTTGAGCATGTATCTTTGTGGTATGATTTAGCATTCCTTGGGTATATGCCCAAGAGTGGTACAGCTGGGTCTTGAGGTAGATTGATTCCCAACTTTCCAAGAAACTGCCATACTGATTTCCAAAGTGGCTGTACAAGTTTGCACTCTCACCAACAGTGGAGGAGTGTTCCCCTTCCTCTGCATCCTCTCCAACAAAAGCTGTCATCAGTGTTTTTGATCATAGCCATTCTGACAGGTGTAAGATGGTATCTCAGAGTTGTACTCATTCATAAGTGGATACTAGTTGTAAAGCAAAGGATAAGCAGACTGCAACCTACAGCTCCAGAGAAGCTAGCTAACAAGGAGGACCCTAAGAGGGATGCATAGATTGCCCTGTGAAGGAGAAATAGATGAGATCTACATGAGCAACCTGGGGGTGAAGGGGAGCAATGGAGGGTAAGGGATGGGGGATGAGAACCTAAGTGGGAGGTTTGAGCTGGAACAGGGACAGAGTGGGAGAGCAAGGAAAGAGATACCATGATAAATGGAGACATTATGGTAATAAGGAGAAACAGGGTACTAGGGAAGTTCCCAGGAATCCACAAGGATGACCCCACCTTAGACTACTAGCAATAGTCAAGAGGGTGCCTAAAGTGGCCTACTCTAGTAATCAGATTGGCAAATAGCCTGACTGTCATCACAGAGCCTTCATCCAGTAACTGACGGAAGCAGATGCAGAGATCCACCATTGGGCACCAGGCCAAGCTCCAGGAGTCCATTTGATGAGAGAGAGGAGGGATTCTATGAGAAAGTGTTTTCAAGATCATGATGGGGAAACGTACAGAGATGGCCAGCCAAACTAGTGGAAATTTATGAACTGTAGACCAATAGTTATGGAGCCCCCATGGTACTGGATAGACTAAGCCCTCTAGATAAGCTAGATAGTTCTTTAGCTGAACTGTTTAGGGGACCCCCAGGCAGTGGGATTGTGATCTGTCCCTGGTGCATGAATGGGCTTTTTGGAGCCCACTGCCTATGGTGGGACACCTTGTGCACCCTTGGTGCAGGGGGAGGGGCTTGTACCTACCTCAACTGAATGTACCAGGCTCTGCTGACTCCCCATGGGAGGCCTTGCCTCAGAGGAGGTGGGAATGGGGCATGGGTTGGGGAGGAAGGCTGGGGGGCATGAGGAGGGAGGAGAGGGGGATCTGTGTTCAGTATGTAAAATGAATAGAAAAAAATTTTAATAATAAAAAATAAAACAAAACAAATACACAAGCAAAAACCAAAACAAAAAAACTCACAAAGATATCAGGAAATTTAAAGGCAAATTAATGGAACTAGAAAAATCATCCTGAGTAAGGTAACACAGACCCAGAAAAACAAACATGGTATGTACTCACACATAAGTGGATATTAACTGCAATGTAAAGGATAACCAGGCTACAATCCACAGACCCAGAGAGACTAGGTAACAAGGAGGGCACAAGCAGGGAATGCAAGGATCTCCCAGGGAAGGAGAAATAGAAGACATTTCCTGGGTGGACTGGGGGCTGGTGGGGATGTTAACATGAGGTATTGGGTTGGGGTGAATGTGGCGATTACAGAAAGAAATTACTGTAAAGGGGGCCATTTCAGGGTCAGATAGAAACCTGGTGCAAGAGAAAATCCCAGGAATCTACAAGGATGACCCAAACTAAGACTCCTAGCAATGGGAAATGTGTAGCCTGCACCAGCCATCTCCTGTGACCAGGCAAGACTTCCAGTGGACGAACTGGGATACCAACCCAGCCACATAACCTTTGACCTACAGCCTATCCTGCCTATGGGATGCGCAGGGGATGGGGATGGAGTGCAAAGGTGGTACAGAAATTATGTGAGTGATAAAGTAATGACTTGTACTACCTCAGACCCATACCATGAGAATGAGTCCATCCCTGACACTGCCTAAAGTATCAGGACCCAGAGGCTTGAAGGCCCAGAATTCTAGCATAGAATGAAACATGATTAGAGAAAAAAAAGGTCAACATAATGATACCTAATGATATTCTACCACACTCAAAGTTTGGTGACTACCTCAATTGTCAATAGAAAGCCTTCATAGGTGTACTATGGCCCAGAGAACCTTAAGATGTAAGGTTGGAGAGAGATTGGAAGAGCTAGAGAACCATGACATCTACTACAAGGCTGTGTCTTCTATATGATAATAATTTGCACCCATGAACTCTTAACAATATGGTAACTAAAGCAAGACCTGCACAATTTCAGCATTGAATGATATGTCAACACAGATGGAAGCAATCTCACAATTTCCTATCCATAGGTGAAGCACTACAGGTAATGAATGTCTTCTTAGAGAGAGGGAATCAGTCTTCCCTAGGGAAGAATCCCCTTATAGATGATTTATTCCCAAATGATCAGTCATAATAAATATATACACTAAATGGACTAATTATGATGTATCACAATAGTAAGGAAGAAAAGGTCACAAATTTGAGAGAGTGTAGGGAGACACAGGACTTGAAATTGGGAGAGTGTGAGATGAAACTGATAAAAATATAGTACTCAAGCATGAAATTCTCAAAAATAATAAAAATGCTCAAAAAAGACTTCTATGAAACATTTGATTAGAAATCTCAAATGAAAAATAAACTCACTGAAATAAAGTTAGTGAGTTTATTTAATTGTACACAATACTCACTTTTTCTATTTTTATTTTTCAGTACTTGTTAGAATCACTAAGTGTGCTCTTTTTGCAATTGATACCAACTTGCATGAGCTCTGCAAGAAAGAATTCAGTGTTCCAAAACTTCCATATTAATTATAGATAACTACCAAGAGACAAAAGATGTCTAGGATGCACTGTGAATCTATCCCAGATGTCTCAAGGAAACTGCTTGGGGGGAAAAAAACATATATATTTTTACATTTGACCTTAAAAAGTATCAGATTCTATATTTCACGTACCAATTGGCGAAATGTTGAAGGACATTCTTCTTCCAGTAAAGAGAGAAATGTCAGGCTTTCCAACCCAAACAGTTATTTTTTCTTTACTCAAAATTTTAAATTATCTTAGAAAAACAAAAAAGAGCTAGTCTTTGACTGCTTCAGGCAATGCCCTTATACTGCACAATACTACATTCCTAATTGCATTCATTATTACTTCTGTTTAAGTTCTCCAAGAAAGAAAGGAACAGAACTAGGTCAATATGAGATCACTTAAAGAACTTTCCTGAAGGAAGATGGGTAAGGTATAAACAATATAAGCTCAATCATGAAGTTTTATGAATGTTGGAGTTGTAGGAACTTATGTGCTTGGTTTCATGGCCTCATTTTCAAAATGTCTAGTACACTGAACAGCACAAAGTCAAGACTATATTTATCTTGAGTATGTGAGAGAGAATATTTATAAAACCTTTAGAAGTATATGCGAACTCTATTTACTTAAAACAGTTTCTGGGGCTGGAAATACTGCTTAATTGTTAGGAGTACTTACACAGGGCAGCTTACAATGCTGACTCCATGAACTCCTGTTCCAGGGTATCTGTCATCTTTTTCTGCTATCTGTAGCAACAGTTCTGAACCCAGTATGGAAATTTCATCAAAAGATGAAAAATAGAATGACCATAAAATCCATCCACCTCCCTGCTAGAAATACATTACAATGAAATGTCAGTGCACAGGTTCAGACTCAGACATACAGGCATATACATCATAATTCAAAATAAAATCTTTTAAGAAAACACAGACCTTCACTTCATAAATGTTTTCAAGTTTAATTTTCTTGGTGAAGTAGATTTTAGTATATTTGAGACAATTCAAATATCTAAAAAGATCTTGTTTTTCATGGGCACAGGAATAAGAAACAAAGTTTTAAAAAGTAAATCACTTCAACTGAATCACACATATTAATATACTCTATCATACATATAAATCCCACAATGATTAGAACATACTAAAAATTATTTCAGTAGATAATGCTAATAATACATTAATTCACATGTACCAGGTATCTGCTGTGTAGGAGACAAAAATAGTTTCCCACACCTTTGAAATGTCTAGAGTATTAGGAATGAAATAAATGGAATATAATTATTTGAATTCAATTGTTATAAGGGTAAGAGAATTAGAGTGTGTCTGTAAAAGTGAAGGAATAATAATTATAATAAAAAATAATAATGATACAGAGGTTGAAGTGTCCCAGAATGTATATGATTTGGGCTTTAAATACTATAAACACCTTGAAATAGAAATTTCTAAGCAAGCTTGCTTTTGACTTGTATTAACACCCTTGGAGAAGTCAGCATGGACTGTGGGAGGTAATAGGCGGTAGAAAAGCTTTTGTATTTTAAGATTGCATGTGAATCTCTCTCTCCCCTGGTCTAGGAAATGTAAGGGCTAAGTAAGAAGTGGCAAACAGCAGAGGACATAAAGGGAATATCAGTATGAACAAATAAAACCCTCAGCACATATATGTTGTTCCTGGAAAGAAATAATGGAAGTATTTTTACTTACATACACAAAGAAGCAAAAGGGCTGATTTTTTTGAACCAATTAAAGATAGAGGCCAGAAGCACTTTTATATTCCTAAGTCCTAGATGCTAAAGTAAGAGAAGCCCTTGGATACATAAATTAACTGCTAGTCCATTGAAACTCCCAGATATACACATATTCATTCAAACATAAAGTTATGGCAACAATGATTTGTTTTTTTAATGAGTTGATTTTAGATAGTTTCTTCAGGAAAAGTGTAGCCTAACTACTAACGTTATCTCACTGGCACAACACTACTCCTTTTTGATTAAATATTTATACCATTACCAATCACTGCCACATTTCTCCTTTCTTCTCCTTTTCCTTCTCTCATATGAAAAAAGTTAATTAGCTTTGAATTTTGAATTTTCTATGAAATTGTACATCAAGTTATTATTTCTTTCTCTGTTTATTGCATAGATTTAGCAGTTTCTACCATATCTCACATAATGGCCATCCACAATAAAAGAAACAACTTATTTTACTTTACAAATTTAAATTTCACTAAATATTCTTCTTTCTATGAATAAAATACGATTCTAGGGATACAGAAAATAGATTTATTTTCTCACAATAACAATATTAAAATATCCTTTACAGTGTCCTTAAATTATTCTATCAAAGGCCTTTATGGTTTTAAGAACACACACACACACACACACACACACACACACACACACACACACACACACACATCATAGGCTTTAGGTGAGAATATACTATTATTATTCTGCTAAATTAAAGTAATATTGAACTGATTTATTTATTTTTGTTATACACATAGATTAATATATCTCCTGTCATCAGAAAAAAATTCTATTTTCAGTAGATAGTGATTAGCACAGAGACCCACAACTGTCCAAAGTGCAGAGCATAAGAAACTATTAACTGCTCATCATTAAAGAGAATCTATGTACTACAGTCAACACCTAAGGCTCAGGTACCACTGTGGAAGAGAAACAGAAAGATAGTGCAATGACATGGGCAGTGGATGACTAAAGAGAAACAGTATTTTCTAGACACTATAAGGCAGCTGCACATACGAACTCCTAGATGTTGTGACATAGGCATAAGACCCATAGAAGCTTAAGACAGAATAACTCCCAAAATGGAGAAGGAAGGTGGGCATGAAGCCCTAATTCAAGCCAAGGAGGTATTAGCAATTGATAGGTCCTAGGATATTGAGAATCAGGTTTTATTATAAGGGTGTGGCCTCTGGTAGGTCAACCATGCTCCAGAGGTTGGTCACACATCCAAAAGTGTACAGGTAGCACAAATTTGATTTGATGGGTTATAAAAAAGGACCACACAAATTTGAATAGGTAGGTAAGAAGGGTGGATATGGGAGGAGTTGAAGGAATGAGATGTATATTATCAAAATACATTGTATGAAATGTTCAAAGAATTGAAAAAGAGATGAGAAAAATCCCACAAATTGTAGTAATTTTGAAACTTTAACAGAGGATGGATTTCTACAAATATGTAACATATCAAAATTAAACAAAGATGAAATAAATAAATTAAGCAAACATATACTGGTATCAAGCAGTGAGACAGAAGCATTGATTAAAAATATCCTGACTAAAAAAATTTCAAACAAAATAAATTCAGTTATATTTCAACATATCTTCAAGGATGGAGTTACATCATGGGTTCTCAAATTATTCCAAAGTGTAGTAAAGAGAAAAAACTACCTGATTCTGCTCATGAAGAAGAAAGCACTAGAATTTGAAATCATTATGTTAAAAGTGTCATAAGTCACTGGGCAATGGTGGCGCACGCCTTTAATCCCAGCATTTGAGAGGCAGAGGCAGGCAGATCTTTGTGAGTTCGAGGCCAGCCTGGGCTACAGAGTGAGATCCAGGAAAGGCGCAAAGCTACAAAGAGAAACCCTGTCTCGAAAAACCAAAAAAAAAAGTGTCATAAGTCAGACTAAAAAATAATAATGCCACAAGATTTCTCTATATGTAAAATTGATATATATGTGTGTATGTGTGTGTGTGTGTGTGTGTGTGAATATTTATTTTTCTATATACATACACATATATAATAAATTGTGTGTGTAACCAAAGGCTTCTCTCTGTCCCACTACATCCTGAAGCAGCTTTTAAAATAATCACCCAGAGGTTTATATTAATTGTAAATATTTGTCTGATGTCTCAGGCTTATTACCAGTTAGCTCTTAGATTTAAATCAACCATATTTTTATCTATTCTTTGCCATGTGGTTTGTGGCTTGTCACCTCATTTTCTATACACCTTGCTTCCTGAGCTGGTGTCTGCCTCTGAACTCTGCCCTTCTTCTCCCTGTATCTGTGCTTAGATTTCCGGCCTGGCTCTGTCCTGCCTCGCTATAAGCCAAAGTAGTTTCTTTATTAACCAATGGTAATAAAACATATTAACAGCATACAGAGGGGTTATCCCATAGTGCATGCACATGTGTGTGTGTGTGTGTGTGTGTGTGTGTGTGTGTGTGTGTGTGTTTCTCTGTTTGTTCTGAATTTAGAGCAGCAGCTGTGTAAGAGAAGGATGTAGGAGTGTTTGTTGATGGTTGTTTTGCTCTTCTGGGGAGCCTGCCACCCGGTTCCCAAATAAATCACAGATGGAAGCTTATTCTTATTATAAATGCTCAGCCTTAGCTTGGCTTGTTTCTTGCCAGCTTTTCTTAACCTAAATTAACCCATCTACCTTTTGCCTCTGGACCTTTTCCTTTTCTTATTTCTGTATATCTTACTTGCACTCTTACTTTGTGGCTGGCTGGGTGGCTGGGTGGCTCACCCCTGGCATCCTCCTTTCCTTGTTCTCTTTATCTTTCTACTTTTCCTCCCAGATTTCTCCTTTCATTTATTCTCTCTGCCTCCCAGTCCTGCCTATCATTTCTCCTGCCTTGCTATTGGTCATTCAGCTCTTTATGAGACAATCAGGTGTTTTAGACAGGCAAAGTAACAAAGCTTCACAGAGTTAAACAAATGCAACATAAAAGAATGCAACACATCTTAGCATCATGAAACAAATGTTCAACAGCATAAACAAATGTAACACACCTTAAAATACCATTCTACAACAGGTATGGAAGGAAAAAACTAGAGGGAAATGGAATATATGTAACAAATAATAGAATGATGATAAAAAACGGAGCAAAGGAACAAGTTCAGTAGGATGGGAACATCAGTGATCCAGACGTACCACTGTAAAAGGGGATGTATTAAAATAAAATATAATTAACCACATAGAAATAAGGAACAATAAAACTCTTTGTCATCTTAGGAATTTTCTAATAAACAAAAAATGTAAGATGTGACAAAAATACAGTGATTTGCTTTTATAAAATCTGATTTTAATGTATAACCATCCCATGTTCATGAATGGCCTGGCTGGTCTTTTGAAGGTATTGTTGCTTTGCAAATTAAGTCAGTAAATCTGGAATTCAATATATTTTATAGGTATAATATACATGTACTTTCTCCCCCCCAATACATTAAAATTATCTGTAAAGATTTCTACCCCAGTGAAAAATATTATGCAAGGCAATGGTATAATAAGAACTTATCTCATGAATGCTGATTGAATTTGACTGTAGATGAGTATTAAATTCAATACTAAAGGATTATCTGCACAAAAAAGTGCATTATCAGAGGAAGTTCATATAAAAAAGAAGGAATTTAAAAAGTTAAAAAAAATATAGGAACATATAGGAACAGAAGTTTCTAATCCAATTCTATAAGAACTATCCAGTGAGAAGTTTGAAGTATTTGCAGTCAATACGTACAAAATTAATGACATGTGTGTTTGAAGAGGTAAATGGAGTTTAATTGTTTGGGGAAACGTTTTAAAATTACTACCTAGCATTAGTCTGAAAAATCAGAAATTATCCTTTATACTCTTTACTGAACACTAAATTAATTGGGAAATTTGTATTTTTCAGCAAATGGATGTGGATCAAAAATACATAATTTTATTAAAAAGGAATGAAGATATAAAGGAAGCATGGCATGAAATAGAAAAAATGCAGAATTTAACAAAATGAGAGGTTTAAACTAATTGGGTTAGATGTAAAATACTAATATGTGCCAAATAAATTATTAAGAATGTTAGATCCAATTAAAATAAAACCAATAGAAAAAAAATGAGCAAACGGCTTTCATCCTTCTTTAGAGAAATTTCTCTTTTCAGTAGATGGTGGTTAATAAATAAATTCATAATTGGTCAAAGTGCAGAGAATACATGTCTATGGAATGGTCAGGCATCTGTATAACACATCCCCTACCCTAAGCCAAGACTCAGAGAACATCATAGAAGAGTGAGAATAAAGATTTAGGAGCCACAGGACAGGCAGGATCATGTAAATTAATTTCTTCTTGGTATGACAAGAACGCTACAGCCATGACCTCACAGAACTATGGTTATCTTCAAATGACTTATTAACATTCCAGCATGGAGAGAGGGAGATCACAGGATCCCCTACCCTTACCTGAAAAGTTAATGGCAATTAATGACTTCTGGGAGAGAGAGAGATTTTTCTTTATGTATGTGGTGCCTGGTATTTTGACCATGCTCCAGTGGATGGCCAGTATCCCTGTAGCAGTATGCATAAGGATGGCACTAATTAGACTTAGGTAGGTTATATAAAAAGAAGTAAAAATATGAAATTGGGAGGTAAGGGAGGGCATGGGGTGTCCAGGAAGATCTGGAGGTACTATTAGTGGTGGATGTGATCTAAATACACTGTATATATAAATAAAAATACCAAAGAATAAATTTAAAATTAGAAAACATATCTTAACCTGAATTCAAAAATTTCAAATAAAAGTATGTAAAAAAGGTATGTTACATAAACACAGACATCAACAGAGATGGTATAACTGCATAATAATGAACAAAATATATTTTAACATAAAAGCACTACTACATTCAAAAATATCTAAATTATCAATATTTTACTTTACAAGAAATATAGGTGAATTTGGTCTGAGGAGATGGCTCAGTGAATTAAATTTGTACCTCATAATCCTAATGACATGAATTTAGATGCCCAGATACTATGTAAAAGATAGACGTAAGACACAAGCAATTGCAGAGCACACATACAGCAAGATGGGAGGCAGGGATAGGAGCAACCCTGGGTATTTACTGGATAACTATCCAGGTGTTCTGAACAACCAGCAAGAAATATCCTGTCTTTAAAAAGTTGGAAGGTGAGAACTGACACCTAAAACTGTTCTCTGATCTCCACAGTGCTGTGTGGCATATGCATGCTCATGCTTTCTCTCT
>CABHPR010128660.1:1409-20595 GCA_902168415.1 Peromyscus melanophrys
ACACACACACATACATACTATATATATACATACATACATACTATATATACATACATACTATATATATATACACACACATACACACACACATATATACATACATACATATATGAGTCAAAATTCATGATTTATATAATACTGCCATTAATATATATATATTATATAAAACTTAGTGTTATACACCAATAATTTTAAATTTTATCTCCCTTCTCCAACAGAAAAGACATAGCTAGTTTTTTTAACATTCTCTTACAGGTCAAACAATGACTGGCTAAGAAATTAGACAGATCATCTATGACTGTGAAAGGGTCCATGACCACAGTCAAAGTGAGAACATGTTCTGTTCTCCATCTTTCTCTCCAAGTCCTTAGCACTTTTCTTCAATTATCTCCATTTTCTAGATGGCATAAAGTCTGAATTTAAAGTAGAAAAGATAGATGTGTGGTACTACCTTAATGGTTGAGATTGTCATCGTTCAAGCA
This sequence comes from Peromyscus melanophrys, assembly GCA_902168415.1. Classification (NCBI taxonomy): domain Eukaryota; kingdom Metazoa; phylum Chordata; class Mammalia; order Rodentia; family Cricetidae; genus Peromyscus; species Peromyscus melanophrys. The sequence continues at coordinate 1,892 of CABHPR010128660.1, forward strand.
AAATCCAACACAAAATGAATTTCAGCTAGATTAAAATCCAACATAGATGTATTCACCCTTCCTCTCTGCTTCCTGAGTATGGACACAACATGACCAGCAGCCTCCTGCTGGGCACCCTTCTGCCTACAGCCTTGTCTTCCCCACCATGAGGGACTATATTCCTTTTGAATTGCAAGCTAAACAAACTCTTTGTCCTCCAAAATAAAAAAATCCAAGGTAGGATACATATTAACAACAGCAACCCATATACCCCCTGCATTTAGACACTAAGATTTCCCACCGGCTTGTGAGGCATCCCAGGCACTGATGTCTACCAGGAACAGCACTGTGGAGGCCTACGTGACCCCCAAATCTTTGTCTTCTCATGTCTCAGTCTCCTTTTTATGGACAAAAGAAAATTGTGTGTTGCCTTTGAATGACGACCACTATGGTTGACCAAGCCTTGAAATGTAAGTATGATCAGAGAAAGCACCGTTCTTCAGAATGCAGATGTAGCTACAGCACCTCCTCTCCCACTGAAGAGGGGGCTCAGACAGTGAACTCCGAGTGAAAAATAGGGAGATGAGACACCACATAAGATGCAGGCTATTCACCTGCCAAGGTTTGGATAAAGTTTTCCCTGCTTGTTCTGCTCAATTCCTGCCACACTTTCATGCCACAGATATCAGAGAGCAGTCCTGTGCCCTTTCCAAAGATGTCCCTGTCTTTAGTTCAGTCACACTGCGTTCTCTCCACTCTTACCAGGGTTGGTTCACACAGTCAGCCAGGTCTGTTTATTGCCTGCAGCGCAGTGTACTATGCAGGTGTGGTGGTTTGAATGACGATTGTCCCAATAGACTCACGTGTCTGACTGTTTGGTCCCCAGTTGGCGGACTGTTTAGGAAGGATTAGGAGATGTGGCCTTCTTGGAGTAGGTGTGGCTTTGGATGTCAATCTGCCCCTTGGCCAGCAAGGCTAAATCTCCAGGATCAAAGAATATATTCTAAAGATCTAAATGGGGACAGACCAGGGAACTTTTTCTTTCTTTTTCTTTTCTTTTCTCTCTCTCTCTCTTTTTTTTTTTTGAGGTTTTTGAGCTCAAGAGTAGTATAAAACAAAGCACTTCTTATTTTTACTATTAAAGTGAGAAAAACAGGAGGTGAACTCTACTGTAAAGTTAGGTAAATACAAGGACAGCAAGGAGTATACCTGGTGTTATGTCTTATCATCTTTGGTCATATGAAAAGAGCCAAGAATATTCCCATAGAGATGATGTGGACAAGCCAGGGCATTTCCACCATGTCCTTGCTTTTAAGTGCATTCACTTACCATGGTTTATGCAATTCTTTCTAGAAGGCCACCTTGTGGGAAGAACATTCTGTACTCTGCTCCATTCATAGTTCACAATAAATTTATAGCTTTCTTACATTGGCTCCCACACTTGAAAGAGGTGAGTCACTGGAGGAGGCCTTTGAGGTTTCAAAAGCCCACCCTAGACCCAATCTCCCTTTCTCTCTCTGCCCGCTGCCTCCTGCAGATCTGGATGTAAAGCTGCCAGCTACTGCTCTAGCCCCATGCCTGCCTGCCTGCTTACCTGCCTGCCTCTATACTCCCTGCCGTGATGGCAGTCATGACCTAATCCACTGAAACTGTAAGCAATGCCCCAATTAAATGTTTCCTTTTATAAATTGCTTTGGTCATGGTGTTTCATCACAGCAATAGAACAGTAACTAAGAACAGCAGGAAAACATAAAGCTGAATACAACAGACTATCTCCTCCTCCATCTACTTCTGTTTAGGGATTATTTCTCATAGGCAAAAAGCTACTGCAGACTCTGGACTGATTTGCAGCATATGGAATTAGAAACCAGAAAGCTATTATAAGATAGTGCTCATCCTCTGGGTATTTTTGAGGACCTTTCATGCATACAACCTATTGACATTTCTGAGATTTTTATGAAATAGAACACTGGGGACCAGAGAGATTCCTCAGTGGCTAAGAGCACTTGTTGATCTTGGAGAGAACCTGGGTTCAGTTCCCAGTACCCACGTGGTGGTTCATAACCTCCCATAACTCCAGTTCTAGGATATCTGATGTTGTGGTCACTATACACATGTGATGCACATACATACACACAGTCAACACACAAGCACATATAAAAATAGATAGTTTTTTTAAAAAAGAAGTAGAATGCTGGTGCTGGGGACATAGCCTCAGCTGGTAGAGTGCTGGCCTCCCATTCATGAAGCCCTGGGCTCCATCCCCAATAGTCCATAAATCAGGTGTGGCAGTGCACACTTGAAAACCCAGGAAGATACTGAGTTTAAGGCAAGACTTAGCAACAGAGTAAATTCAAGGACTGTCTAGGCTGCATCAAAAACCAAACCAAAAAAAAAGAAGTTGAGCTGGGCATGATGGTACATGCCTATAATCCTGGTACTTGGGAGGTGGAGGCAGAAGGATCTGGAATTCAAGGTCAGTCTCAACTACATAAAGAGCTCAAGGTTACCCTAGGCTATATGAGACCCTGTCTCAAAAACAGAATTAAAAGTTTGATTTTCCAGCTATTTTTATGTTATAGATTTGCCAGAATGTTTCAAAGTGTTCCCAGAAACACCATGGCAGCCAGGCTGCTTAGATCATCACATTGCTGATGTCCTCAGTGGGCCCAGACGTTTCAGAGTGCTGTGGTTTGAAAGTGGAATATCCTCCTTAGGTCCATGTGTTTAAACAGTTGGTACCCAGCCATGGAGCTATATGAGAGGGTTGTGGAGCCTTTGGGAGGTGGAGCTTTAGGGAGGAAATGAGGGGCTGGTCTTGAGGGTTTATAGTCCGTCCCTACTTCCTGTCCAGTCTGTTTCCTGAGTGCACTAGGACCAGACAGCATGCTTTCCCAGATGCTGTCTTGTCTCCCCACATCATGGTGGACTGTATCCTTCCAGAACCATGAACCAAAATAAATCCTTCTCCTCTAATTAGCTTTTGTCGGGAATGTTACCACAGCAGCAGGAAAAGCAGTGAGGACAGGAAGGTCCTCATTGAGAGCATCTTCCACTCTCCCCTCTGGAGCGAGATCTTGGAACTAGGTCATCACTCTGCAAGGACTTCACTGCCTTAGGCTCCAGTCTACTGAGCTATCTTTGGGTATAGGCCTATAATCCCAGTTGAGGTTAAAGCAGTAGATTCATGAGTTCAAGACCATCCTAGGCTACTTATTAAGACCCTGTCTGTAAATCCAAAACAACAGCAACAAAAAGCTATCTTCAATGTTTTAATCTTTTAACTTGTTTACAAATCACCCAGATACTTAACGAATATTTTATTACCTTACCTTGTTATTACCTTGTTATATTACAAATAACCTCATGACCTTTAGATTTCAAGTTACCAAAAAGATGTTTGATATTATGAATTTATAAATGTATAAATGCTTTGAAGGTGTGATGGTATGCAGATTTAGTTCCAGCACTCAGGCAGAGGCAAATGGATCTCTGTGAGTTCAAGGCCAATCTGTTCTACATAACAAATTCTAAGCCAGCCAGAGCTACATAGTGAGACACCCTGTCTAAAAAAAAAGTTTTTCCCCATTTATATTTACTTAACTTGCACGTTTAACAATTTTTAAATTGTTTATTAAAAATAAAAGTGGAGGCTGGGCAGCGGTGGTGCATGCCTTTAATCCCATCACTAGAGAGGCAGAGCCAGGTGGATCTCTGTGAGTTCGAGGCCAGCCTGGTCTACAGAGCGAACTTCAAGGCTACACAGAGAAACCCTGTCTTGAACCCTCCCCCCAAAAAAGTGGAAGAAACACCCCTCCTCCCAATGCTTGGACAGGTGAGGTGGGCCCCAGCAGGCACCACTGTGAAGAGGAGACAGGTGATGGAGAGATGGGGGTGATGGGGGAGCAGAGTGGTGCATGCACTGTGGAGAGAGACAGAACTGGTGACCTAACATGGTGATGGGAGTGAGTAAGGGCTGAATTTGATGGTGGATCATGCCATTGCCCAGTGGGGTCAACGGGATGGTGTGCAGCACCCCAGAACTTAAGGAGTTTAGGCAGATGCAGACTCAGCACCTGAACAAGCTGCTTGGCCACAGGATCACCCTAGCTCTGGGCAGTAACAGAGGCCCGAGATGAGGAATGGTCCATTTCCTAAATTTGACCTCCTCAAAGGACCACTATGTCCAATGATGCCATTGAGGGCTGTGTGGGTCAGTGGCCCTGGTGTGGCTGGGGTTGGGTTAATGTCTGAGGACGGTGTATCACCTGACGACATGCTGATGTTCATGGCCTGTGTCATGGCCTGACTTCATGTTGATATCTGTGGCCTGTATTACCGCTAAAGGCCACACGGATGTCTATGATCTTTGCTGCAGCCTGATGCCATGTTGATGTTCATGGGCCATGCTGATGCTGGGGGGCACACTGATCTGAGTGGCCTGTGCTGCTGCCTGCAACCAATGGTGATGTCCCAGTCTGTGCTGCCACTGAGGGCCATGTATGGATCTGTGGTCTTACTGTGTCCAGGTCTGTGTTTGTGTCTGTGGCCCATGCTACCACCAAAGGCCACTCAGATGTCCATGGTCTGTGCTGCAGCCTGAAGCCATGTTGATGTTTGTGAGCCATGATACCACCGGGAGCCACATTGATGTGGGTGGCCTCTGCTGCCACCTGGGGCCATGGTGATGTCTGGACCCGTGATGCCACTGGGGGCCATGTCTAGGTCTGTGGTCTTATTGCAGCTAGTGTTGATGTCTGTGGCCTGTGTTGCCACCAAAGGCCAGGCAGATGTCCATGGCCTATGCTGTGGCCTAAAGCCATGTTGATGTCCATGATCTCAGCTGCATAAGAGGGCCTTGTCTGGGTTCTACTACAGCCAGGAGCCCTGTTCATGATCTGTGCTGATACCAGAAACCACGTGGAAGCCCATGATCCATGCTCCCTCAGACTGTAAAGAGCAAATAAGCTGCTACTTTGGCAGTGACATTGATGACTGCAGATGCACAGTTGAGAAAGAGGGACATGGAAGACTTCTGTGACAACCCCTACCTCTACCCCGCCCCCCCTCCCCGCCCCCTAATACTAACAGCCTAAACAGGAAGCCAGGAAGCCATCAGAGAACTCTTAATGGGATGCTGAAGTGTAGCTCTCCACAATAGATGGCTTCCAGCAGGGACGTGGGAGTGGAAGGACTCAGTTCTGTTTAAGGGGCAAGCCACTGAGAGTTTGACCATGCTCCAATGAGTATATAGATAACCCAAATTGGACTTTCTTTCTTTCTTTCTTTCTTTCTTTCTTTCTTTCTTTCTTTCTTTCTTTCTTTCTTTCTTTCTTTCTTTCTTCCTTCCTTCCTTCCTTCCTTCCTTCCTTCCTTCCTTCCTTCCTTCCTTCCTTCCTCTCTCTCTCTCTCTCTCTCTCTCTCTCTCTCTCTCTCTCTCTCTCTTTCTTTCTTTTTTTGCTAGGGGGAGGTCACAAGGGCAGGGGTGGACATGGAAGGACTGAGAAGCAAATGTGATAGGGGTGTATAATGTGATGTGGTGATACTTTGTTTGTGCTCTAATAAATAAAGATTGCCTGGAGATCAGAGGAAAAAGCCAGCCACTATAGTAAACCTAGAAGTCAGGCAGAGGTAGCTTTTAAGCCTATCACTCAGGAGGCACAGATCCATCTGGATCTCTGAGAGTTCAAGGTCACACTGGGAACAGAGCCAGGTGTGGTGGCACATACCTTAAATTCTAACACTAGTTAACCATAAAGGTTTGGAGGTCTGTACAAACAGACAGGAAGTGACAGATCTGGGCAGGAAGAGGAAGTGATGTAGCTGGACAGGAGAGCAAATGATATAGCAGAACAGAAAGACATATAGGTGTGGGTATACAGGAAGTAGGTCTCTCTCTCTTTGGAGACTGAGGTGTCAGTGAGGTGAGGTTAGCTTGTGGCTTTTCCTATTCCTCTGATGTTTCAGATTTTCACCCCTATATCTGACTCTGGGTTTTCATTCAATAAGACGGTTTAGCAATTTGTCTATAATGTGAAATCCCCAAAGAATCAATAAGAATATTATGTTGGAAAAAATAAAAAATAAAACTGGGCCAACAAGATGGCTCAACAGGTAAAGGTGCTTGCAGCCAATCCCAATAACCTAAGTTCTCCTGAGACCCACACGGAGGAAGGAGGCCAGCACATGTGCTGGATGGCATGCTCGTGTTCACACATGCAAACATACCTGCATACATACCCCCCAAACATACACACAAGCACACACACATTAAAAATGTGAAGTGTGTGTGTGTGTGTGTGTGTGTGTGTGTGTGCGCTGTGTGTGTGGCATGGTGTGTTGTGTGTGACTGTCAGAGAACAACTTCAGGAGTTGGTTCCTTCCATGGTGGGACCCAAGGATGCGACTCATGTCATCAGGCTTGCTCAGCAAGTGTGTTCACCTGCTGAGCCCGGTCTTGTCTTTTGACAAAGCAAAAGAAAGCTAAAACTGCACCAGTTCTAGTCCAGTTCTCGCTGTGTCATTCTTTGGTTACACTGGTGTTGGTCTCATAAACATTTGCTACATTGTACAAGTATATTGATGTACATTTATAAACAGATCGCAACATTTTAAGCAAAAGTATTTTAAAAAGCTGGGTGAAGCAGACTGGATAGCACATTGTGGTGGTTTGAATAGGAGTGGCCCCATAGGCTCAGAGATTTGAATGCTTGGTCAGCAGGGAGTGGCAATACTTGAGAAGGATTAGGAGGTGTGGCCTTGTTAGAGTAAGTATGGACTTGCTGGAGGAAGTATGTCACTGGGGGTGGGCCTTGGGAATCAGAAGCCCAAGTCAGTCCCAGTGGCTCTCTCTCTCTCTCTCTTCCTGCTACTTATCAAGATGTAGAACTCTCAGCTCCTTCTTCAGCACCATGTCTACCTGCACGCCATCATGCTTTCTGCCATAACAATAATAAACTAAACCTCTGAAACTGTACACCAGCCTCAATTAAATGTTTTCTTTATAAGAGTTGCCGAGGTCATGGTGTCTCTTCACAGCAACAGAATATTAAGACAAATGGCATTGCTCACAGTGGGCTGGGTCATCCTACATCAATTAATACTGTGGGCTCTGTTCACTCTGTTCATGGTTTCCTGCAATTCCATTTGTAAGGTCTCGGTATTATTTACTATATTACTGGAGTCCTTTTCAGAAAGACATTGCCTATGAATATGTCTTGTAGTATTTTCCTGTTTCAGAGTTTCCATTCTAATATTAAGGCAACTGAGAGCTACCCACCCAAATCATCTCATCAAGAAATTCTGGGAACACACACACATACACACACACTAAAATAAAATTAAAAAAAGAAAGAAGAAATCAATTCTGGGACTAGAGTCAGGACATACACACTAAAAACACCGGGTTTAGCAGTGCATGCCTATAATTCTAGCATTAGGAAGGCAGAGGCAGAAGGGTCTTTGCAAATTCAAGACTAGCCAGCTTTACACAGTGAGTTTCAGACTAACCAGAGACACATGAAGAGATTCTGAGAAGATAGAAAGAAGAAAGAATATACAATTCAATAGGTCCACAGTTCTGAGAAGCCAATTGGAGGACACCCATTTAATTTCTCATGTGTTCTGAGCATCCTTTAAATTCATCTTTTCAGGATTTAAGTGGATGTAAGATTTGGGTAACTTAGTTCACAAATGTCAGATGAGACTTCTCCATGCTTCCCTGAGGGGGGAAATGCTAATTACCCAATATGTTCCATCTCCTCTAAGTCTGCTGAGGCGTTCCCATGTAATTAGTCTCCTGCCTCTGAACCAAGATGGAGTGTCCCCAAGGACAAACCTTCCTTTTGTGCCTGAACTTCCAAATTACACCTTGTTGTCTCATCCGATCAATTTCCATGACCAGGTCCCAGGCTGAGAATCACTGAAAGGGAGGAGAGATGCAGTTGACAGAGACAAGGGACTGTCCACAATGTGGACATCTTCACCAGCTACATCAGGAGCTGTGTTCTGTGGGGAAAGTGCTGGCTGAGGGATGGCCTGTTAGTCTGTAGCTCAGTGCTACATGCTCAGCATGTTGAAGACCACAGGTCCAATCCCCAATGCTCAAAAACCAAAACAGCAACAACAACAAGGGGAGGACTCAAACACATTCAGACCACCCCCTTCTCTGTCCATCCTGGGTCTTATGTAGCCCAGGCTGACTTCAAACTTTTACCACGCAGCTGAGGATGATCTTGAAGTCTCTGTGTGGTTATTTGGGGGAGTGGCTGGCTGAACAGGAAGTTTGCCTACAGTTAGTTCCTCTGCTTCCTACCCATAGGCAAGCACCATCATCATTCCTGCCCAAGCTACTTTTTCCAAACAACAGCAACAACAACAAAAACAGCATTTTCGATTGCTCTCTCTGCTCAGGGTATCCTTGCCTTCTCTAAGTTCATTCGGTCTTGTTATTCTGTTTCCTGAGAGGGTAGTCAGTCTAGACCACAGCAGAGCAGAACCATGGGGTTCTAGAAAAGCCCCCTGCCTTTGTCATCCCTGTCATTCTAATGTCCTTTCCTTTAAGCTGGCAGCACTGCAGGGCCACCCTTCAGCATCTGAACAACTCACGGACTTAAGACCTTGGCTCTGAAGCTGACTGGATGTCCTCCTCTGCCACGTCCATTATCACGTCTGCACTTCTGCAGCACCTCCTCCTTCAGCTTCCTGTCACACCAACTCACCTTATGTAGTCATGTCTGCTTAATGTAAATTTGAACCCCCATCCTGGTGAGCTTAAAGATTCAAAGTTTAAAGTGTTCAGGTATGATGGTCCATGCCGGTGATCTCAGTATGCAGAAGGCAAAAAGCAGGTGCATCTCTATGAGTTCATGGCCATCCTGGTTTACACAGTAAGTTCCAGGTCAGCCATGACTACACAGAGAGACCCTGTCTTTTTTTATAAGTTTAAAATGACTTTCTGTGGGCAGCTGAGATTGTTCAGTGTGTGTAATGACCCTTGCAAAGCCTAATAATCTGAGTTCAATTCCTGGAGCTCACATGATGGAAGGAGAAAACAGACTCCTACAAGTTGTTTTCTGACTTCCACTTGTACACTGTGGCATACACAGGAGAGCACACACACACACACACACACACACACACACACACACACACACTTTAAAATACACACAAACACTTTAAAATAAAATTAAGAAAAAATAATTAAAAGTGGTAGTCCGGGCGGTGGTGGCGCATGCCTTTAATCCCAGCACTCAGGAGGCAGAGGCAGGCGGATCTCTGTGAGTTTGAGGCCAGCCTGGGCTACCAAGTGAGTTCCAGGAAAGGCACAAAGCTACACAGGGAAACCCTGTCTACAAAAAAAAAAAAAAAAGAAAGAAAAGAAAAGAAAAAAATAAGAAAAAGAAAGTGGTAGTCAACAAGCTTAAACTTTAGAAGGAACACTTGGCACAGTGAGAGGGAGAGGCCGGGAGGGTCACTGGAACTGTGAGCTAAAATGAACTCTTTCTCTAGGTTGCTTTTGTCAGGAGCAGGAGTGCAACAGGACACGGGCGAAGCGTGCCTGCCTCTGCTTCTCATTGCCTTTGTTTATGCCTTCCCTTTGGCCAACAGCCTCTCTCCTCTTTGTCCCTTGGCCAATTCCTCATAACTCTCCAAGAAGCCATGCCTAACCTGTGGTCGCCAGTGCAGGTAACATCTGTCTAATTCTGAAGACTACTGTGTTCTTATAGGTAGGGACTTTCATCCACTTTAATCACATAAACACAGGCATATAACAAGCATTCTGCAAGTAAGGTTCTGCCCCAGAACCTCAAGGAGCAGAGCTCACTGGCTTGTGTCACCAGGTCTAACTAATCTTGGTAGTTTCTAATATTGCTGCCAGTCAGCTGACTGGGATCCCTTGGCCCTCCCTACCTAGGTGGGCTATGAGAAGCTCTTGAGTGCCAGTCTTGAGTATCTTTTGTCTCGCTCAGTGTTTGGTAGCAGTGAATGACCACAGCAGGCAGGGGAGAGCAACAGTGTACTTCTTACAGCTTTCCTGCAGGATCCTTAATAACAGGTGTTGTTCAGGGCCAGGGAGTAGAGATTCCTTGGCCCCTTAACACTAGCTAATATTACAGTTCTTGGCTTGGGGGATGGAATCTTGAAGACAGCTTCTGGAATCCTTCTGGTGACCAGAACCTGCAACCTGGCTTCTGGATCCTCAGAGACTCTTTCTTCAGCTTCAGTTCCCTGTCCTCTCTGTGCCCACCATCCCTTTTTCTGTCCTGGCTACTCTGGAACTGTTAGGCTGCTGCTTCAGCAGACAAGCAGCCAGCTGTCTTGCCACTTTGTAGCTCAGCCTGCAGCCTGCTCAGTTTCTGCCATCACTGCTACTCCTTTGCCTGTGCATCACCAACACACATACTGTGGTCTCTGTTGCTTCTCTCTCTACATTACCAATTCAACCTTCAGTCCTGAAAGTAGATGAGGAAAGGCCCCTTGAAAGAAGTCATTCATTGGACCTGATGCTATGCCACCAGGAGGGGCAGCACAGGAAAATGTCTCCCAGCTCACTCTGGGAATGAGTGCCCGAGGGCTTTACTCTATCTATCTATCTATCTATCTATCTATCTATCTATCTATCTATTATCTATCTATCTATCTATCTATCTATCTATCTATCTATCTATCTATCTTTCTTTCTATCATCTATCTATCTATCTATCATCTATCTCTTTTGCACACACACATGCACACATATGCACGCTCATATATGTATGTGAAATATTTGTTTACACTGTGTGAAGATATATTGCTGTGATTGGTGTAAAAAGTGCTGAATGGACAATAGCTAGGCAGGAAGAGGTTAGGCGGGACTTCTGGGGACAGAGAGGACTCTGGGTAGAAGAAGGAGTTGCCAGTCAGACATGGAGAGGAAACAAATGATGCAAGGTGGAAGAATGCAGCATAACACAGGTTAATATAAATGGATATTTAAGTTGTGAGCTAGTTGGGAACAAGCCTAAGCTGAAGTCCAAGCATTCATGATTATTAAGTTTCCGTGTCATTATCTGTGAGCTGGTGGCCCAAAGGAAACCCAGAGAGAGAGCTTGAACCCATCGCAACACACTTCACATACAAATGGTCCGGCCACTGCCTTGCCTCTTTAACGCAGTAACAGCACTCCCTCTTTGAGGCTACCTGGGGTAGTGTTCCTCCTCTGACCTGGGTCAAAAAGGTGACAGGGTTATCTGGTTTTCAGAGGCCCAGGAGAGCACCAAGTCTGGCATTGTTTCAGTCAGTCTGGCTGAAGCAGAGACAGTTGTTGCTGCCACAAGTACAGTCTGTCTGAGGCCAGGGGCAGTGGCCCACACCTTTAAACACAGCACTGGGGAGGCAGAGGCTGGTGGGTCTCTGTGAGTTTGAGACCATTCTGGTCTACATAGTTCCAGGACAGCCAGAGCTACATAGTGAGACCCTGTCTTAAAAAAACAAACAAAAAACCACCCCACCACCACCACCACCACAACAACAACAAAGCAGTGCACATGACTCTTGTGGCAGGCCAGAGGTGAAGACTGACTCAAGTCTCACCCACCCCCGTTCTGGGTATCCCACACCGACCATGAGAGACACCACTGCCAAGCCAGTCCCCCTTCGGCCCTCGACGTCAACCACCATGGAGCAGCTGTGGTGGCAGAACCCAAGCCCAGCCTGGCATTGCTACCCTGCTTCGAGGAGTCTGCAGAGCTCACAGTATCTCTGGAACAACTTTTAAAAAGGCAGATCTGATGGGAAGATGTTTTTAAGTCGTTTCACAAAATTGAAAGATGGCAGAGGAGAGCCACAGCACAGAAAGATATGGGAGCAATGTGGGAGAGCTTGGGACAGCAGACAAAGAACACTGCTTTACTGATGCTGGCCTACAGCATGGAGCCACTGTTACTGCTCACCCCGTGTGGGAGCCCACAGAGGCTGTAGTGAGAACTTACTCAGGGTCAGAGAAAAGCTTGCTTTATCCAGCAGGGCTGCATATGGAGAGGATTTGACCACGAGTGTGTTTACCAGGTGTTTGGAAGGGTCTACATTTGACTGTACAGTGTGCTTTGTGTGGGGGTGTCTTTTGCCTCTCCCCTTGGCATATTATAAAAGCCCTTCTGAATAAACTTCAAGGCTGTTGGGTATTGATCCAGGCCCTCCTGAAGCTATGCTGTGTTTCTTTCTTCTTGTCAGCTAGATCTCTCTTTCTATCTGATATTTCTTATCCCTCTCTCCTCCTCCTAAGAACCCTAGAGACTGTGGGAGAGGTAGGAGCTGGATTCCCACAGTCTCCCACAACCCTGTTAGAAGAAGGAGAGCAGAGAGCGTGGGGCCAAGGTCCCAGTGGCAGGCTGCAAGCACATCGGTCTTGCCTGATGAGCTTCACCGAAGACAGGAAGGTGTGCTGCGGCCTAGGCTCCCTCGGAAACATGTCATTACAGAATACGGATGGCCTTCAGCCTTCAGCCCACAGGCCCACAGCATGGAGCTGTTGTGGCTGCAAGCACAATGGATATGCCATGCCTGGTGAGCCTCGGGATAGCCAGCACCAAGGGCAGGGAGGAGTGCACTCCCAGACGCTGCCCTGCCTAGTCGTAAGATCACCCTGACTCTGAGCAACAGCAGGGTATCCAAGACGAGTCTCAGTAATGGTCCAGTATTGATGGTGCTTCAGAAACCAGAAACCTTGAACCAGACCAATGACTTGTTTGCAACGAGAATTTGCCTGTAAAGCTGTTTGGGCAAAAAAATATTCTGTGTGGCACACTACCGTTTGCAATGCCACTTCCACGAACAAATATGTGATGGAGAGGTGGGAAAGCTGGAGAAACGGAGTGGCCCATTCTTGGTGGAATGAGGTGGAACTAGAAATGCCTACAGATGACAGATGTGGGAGAAGGCTGCAGTGGAGAGGGGAGCAGGTTGTTGCCAAGTAGGGCTGGCAGGGTGGTGTGCAGCAGCCTGGAGCTTGTACAAGCTCCATCCTAGAACATGACGCCAGCCGCAAGATTGACCTGGCTCTGAGCAACGACAGGATGTTGGAGATGGAGAATGGTTCATTTTCAAGATTGGGACGCCTTGAAAGACCTCCAAGGTCTATGCTGTCCCTGGAGGCCATGGTGGTATCTGTGATCCATGCTACAAATGGGAAACGTTCTGGTGTTGGTGTTCCATGCTGCTGCCCTAGGCCTATTGATGCCTGAGGTCCATGTGGATGTCCATGGTCTGTGCTGCAGCAGGAGGCCATGTCAATGTCGGTGGCCTATGTTACTGCTGGAGGCCATCTGGGATGTCCATAGTCTGTGCTGCTGCTGGAGACCATGAAGCGGTTTGTGGTCCATGCTGCTGCTGAAGTCATGTTGGTGTCTGTGGCCAGTGTTGCCTCTGGGGGCCATGATGGTGTTTGTGGTCCAGCTGTGGCCAAGGGCAGTGTTGATGTTCGTGGTCTGTACTGCCACCAGAAATGATGTGGAAGTCTGTAATCTGTACCGCTGCTGACTGTAAAGGGCAAAGAAGCTTCTTTTGCAGTGGTAATGATGACTGCAGACTCACAGTTAAGAATAAGAGACGTTCAGTGTCTTCTGTGACAACCTCTCCCCTCCCAACTGCACCCCCCCCCAAAAGAAACAGTCTAGAAGAAGCCATTGGAGAGAACTCTTAAAAATTGTGATGGGCGGAGGGCTGGAGAAATGGCTCAGAGGTGAAGACCACTGGCTGCTATTCTAGAGGTCCAGAGTTCAATTCCCAGCAACCACATGGTGGCTCACAACCATCTATAATGAGATCTGATGCCCTCTTCTGGCCTGCAGGTATACATGCAGGCAGAATGCTGTATACTTAATAAATAAATAAATCTTTAACAAAAATTGTGATAGGGATCTTGAATTGCAGTTCTTCACAGTTGATGACTTCTGGTGGGGGTAGGGAAGGGAAGGACTGGTTTTCTTTAAGGGGATGGCCACTGGGAGTTTGACCATGCTCCAGTGAGTATATGGGCAACAAAAATTGGACTTGGTAGGTTTTTTCTTTTCTTTCTTTCTTCCTTCCTTCCTCTCTCCCTCCCTCCCTCCCTTTCTCTCTCTTTCTTTCTTTTTGTTTGATTGGTTGATTGTTTTTTTTTGAATTAGTGTATTTTTTTTTTTTTTTTTTTCTTTATTTTTTTTTTTGTTTTTTTCTTCCTTTCTTCCTTTTTGTGGGGGTGGGGGGGGGGGGGTACAAGGGTGGGAAGGTGACCTGGGAAGAATAGGTTTTGAGTGTGATGGGGTGCATTGTATGAAATTCCCAAATGATTAATAAAAATATTAGGTTGGGGGAAAAATCCAGCACAATAAACATTTGCTGTGAAGATGGCTGACACACTCCTTTCGTGTTAAAAAGTCAACGAGGCAGGATTAAGGCCTGAATGTATGAGACCTTGGGTGGGGCCTTTCTCCCAGACTTTCCTGGAATTTTCAAACGGGACTCTTTATCCTAAAGATGTACTCTGCCTTCTACCTCTGTGATCTGGAGTGTTAACTTGGCATGGAATCCTGTCAGGTGCTCTGCAGAAACCGCCCTGTCAACTCACTTACCAACCCTTTGAAGATAACAGACTCAGGCCCCAGCACAACTCCATATCTGATTTTCGTGAAGACAATAACTGTCACTCTTTGAAAAGCAGGTGCTCATGCTCTTGGGCCAATCCAAGATTCTCTTTCCCTTAACCCGCATGCTTAAATTATATATTAAAACAACGTTGACAATCCCAACTTCATACTGACTAGTCCTGAAATTCTTTTCTGTGTTTAAGTTAAGGGTCTGGTTTTACCAGAGCCAAGGTTCCTAGAAGAGGAGGGACTCGTCAGGCTGCTGTGGTTGACAGTCCATGTTGTGGCTGACAGTAACACCTGCTAAGTGCCCTGGGAGAGGCAAGACCCCTTTATCTAAGTCAATATGAGTAACGCTGTGAAGTAGAAACTTCCATCACTCCTCCCTTTTCTTTGTTCTTCATTTCCATTTCTTTTACAAATTTTAAGTGTCTGTTTTCTAGCTGCTTGTGGTGGCTCACATCCCTTGCGTTTGTGAAGCAGAGGTAGGAGAATCAGAAGTTTGAAGCCAGCCTGGGCTATTTAGTGAGTCTCAGGACAGCCTGGGAGAAAATAAGAAGAGGGGGGAGGGGCAGAAAGTAAGAGGGGAGAGAAGAGGAAAGGGAAAGGGGCTGAGGAAGAGGAGGAGAGGAAGGAGAAGGAGGGGATTATGGGAAAGATGCATGGAGTCCTGCCCTGCTGCCACAAGTACAAGTTTCAGAAATTGCAATGAGCAATCTTTCCATGACTAGTCTCTGCTTCTCAGTTTGGTTAGTCAATCTTCACAGCAGGCAAGTGTTAATCCCACTTTCAAAAGTAAGACCACTACCACACTTTTTGAGCCAAATTTGAAGTAAGCTTTAATAAATATTGGTTAGAATGACAGACACTGGCCAAGTCCATACCTGGGATTCCCAGAGTATGGCCCTGAGTTACACTGGACAGCGGCTTATAAAGGCTACATACTTCCCACCTTCATCCAATCAGTGGCAAGCATACATCTTGACATACTTCCTGCCTACATACTTTCTGCCTACAAGTAATCAGGCACATTCTGTGTAGTTGGGGCAACCAAGCTTATTTACAGAAGTAAAAACATGTGGCTTGTCATCTTACATGAACAACAGCCCCCAGCATTCCAGGAAGTTAACTGTCCTTGGGCAAGTGGAGCTTACAGGTTAGGGGCATTTTTGTTTTATAGATCTCTTTTAAACTTAACACACAACATTAGCCCTCATGGTAAGATGGGTCTTCCAGGTCCTGGGCTTACCATTCAGTGTGTAATGGTGCTAGGACTTCAAAACTCAGAATATGGAAATACTTCAAACAATTACGGCCCACAGAGAACTGAAAAGATTTCCTTGGTGGCCTTTCAAGCCTGTCATTAAAAAAAAAAAAAAAAAGAAAAGAAAAGAAAAAGAAAGAAGATAGAAAAAGTGTAAAAGATATCCTTGTATTGACCCCCTCTACAGTGGCTACTGCAGTTTCCTTAAAAGGCTGAGCAGGAGGCTCACTACTGAATCCAAATGCATGTTCTCGGAACACAGCTGGGAACATGAGGGGCTTTGTCGCCTAGGCTGGCCTCCAACTTGGTACGTAGCTGAGCCTGGCCTTGAACATTTGATCCTTCTGCCGCCACTTTCCAAGTGGGATTACAGTCATTTGCCACCATGCCTGGTTTGGCAAGGTATTTGAAAAGGTGCAAACAACTTAAATATCACGATTTAACTTATATGGTCATTTACAGTAATTGTAAGGTGCCACTAGCATTTTAATATCACAAAGAATGTTTGTATTAATTGAAAAAAGCTGCCACTTAACATGATAATCTGATTTTGAGAACATATATGTGCATGAAGGTTTAAAAGTCATGGGAAGACACGGATCAAAGGGTCAGTTCAGGGACGTGGGATTTGTTAATTTTCTTTCTTTTGTACTATTCTATTATCTACTGTATAACACCTGTGTAATCAGGAAAAATTGAAGCTATGATACATGTGTAGCAAAACGTTGGGAGGACGGTGGTTAAATACTCCTGTAAAAATGTTATCCTAAGACTTTGAAGAGTTTACCCAGCTGCCACTCAGGCGGAGGAGAAAAAAGGAGCCCTGAAAAAGGACCAAGAAAGACTCCAGCTCATCATCTATGACGATGATGCATGGCATCCAAATACTGTGACGTAGGAGACTACGTGGCTCACCCAGCTAGCTTTTCTTTTGTTTGTTTTGATTTTCAGTGATGCAGACAAAAGGATGTGTGTTTTTTGACTACAAAATGCTTTGGAATAAAACGGCTTCGTAGCAGACAGACAAGGCAAGGGCAAGCAGGAGAAACTAGATAGTTATAACAGACGGTGATTGCATGGCGCCCCCTTGTGCCCTCCACTGGATTCACTCTGAGAAACCAGTACCCTAGGCAGCATCTTTACGAATTCAACAGTCCCCCCACCCCCACCCCCCGGAGCTGAGGACCGAACCCAGGGCCTTGTGCTTGCTAGGCAAGCGCCCTACCACTGAGCTAAATCCCCAACTCCCAAATTCAACAGTCTTGTATTGAACATTCATCGATTCCCTATTCTGTGCCAGGTGCTAAGTACATTAGGAGTAAAGAGTGTCTGTCTGCAAATCCTTTCTTACTTTATTCAGGTCACACCAACGTTTGTGAATATTCATTTGTCTAAGCTGAGCACGCCTATAGATCCCTAAATGCCTATAGGCCACTAAAATGAACCTCACAAACAAGGACTGTGTCTCCAATACCGCACAGCTGGGAATAGGGAAGTCGGTGAAGACTGTCTGAGTAGCAGGTAATTGTCAGCAAGAACACAGCGCATGAGAGGGAGCAAGATGCGAACCGCAGCTGGGACTTTGCAGGTGACTTTGGGAATAAGGTACCCCGACTCGATTTAGTCATTCACTTACAATTGGTTAAACCCTGGGTGCTTAAATTACAAAACCGAGTATCACCCACAGCTTGTTTTTTGTAATTGTACTGACATCTTTAACTCGCACCCAGACTAGGGTTGGGGAGGCAGCTCAGTGATGGAGGCCTGCGATTATATAAACCAGACGTTGTGGAGCATGTTTAATCTCAGCACTTGGGAGGCAGAGGCAGATTAAGAGTTTGAGGCTAGCCTGATCTACCAAGCGAGTTGCAGGACAGCCAGAGCTGTTACACAGATTAACTGTCTCGAAAAACAAACAAAATGGGGTTTTTTGTTGTTGTTGTTGTTGTTTTACATATTTTATTTTTATGTGTGTGAGTGTTTGGCCTGGAAGTATGTCTGAGCACCACGTGTGTTCGTGGTGCCCCTGGAGATGAGAAGGCGATTGTGAGTCTCGTTGTGGGTGCTGGAAATTAAACCTGGGTCTCCTAGTCGAGCAGCCAGTTTTCTTAACAGCTGAGCCATCTCTCCTGTCACTGGAATCCATTCTTAACACTGAGAGAGGGTGCGCGGGAAACACACAGCCACACTCTAGATTGTTATTCATAATGCCGAGGGCTTAAACCTCACCCTGCCAAGCACAGACCACTACTGAAGTAACCTCCAGCCCAAGGGATAATTCGAAAACTATGTTCACAATTATTTATGTTCGTTTAATTTAATGCTTCTCCATCTGCTCATTGACTGTCAAGGTCTGAAAAGTACTTCAATGACGGAATCCAATTCGCTGTGATAGCCTCAGTTCACTATTTACATTTGGGTGTGGGGTGTGTGTGTGCCTGCGGAGGCATCAGATCCCCTGCAGTTGGAGTTACGGGACGTGCGGTTGTGAGCCGCCATGTGGGTGCTTTCTCTGAAGAGACTCTCTTACACACTCTCGGTTAGCCGCTGAGCCATTTCTTCGGCCTCTCTAACCCCACCTCCAATCCCTAAGACCTTTGGAATCCAGGGTGTGGCCTGAGGACACTGCTCCAGTCGCGTCGCGTTTCGCGGGGACCTGGATTTATCTAGCCCGGATGTTCTTTGTTGGGGCTTGAGAGCAACCACCATGCGGTTGTGTGACGTCAGGCTGCGAGATACTTCAAAGTGAAACGCTAAGGATCACACCAAGACCCGGCCGATCGATCACAGCGGCCCCCAGAACCCGCTGTTAAGAAAATGCTGAGTTCGGGGTCGGGAGAGACCGCACGGTGGGG
>CABHPR010128661.1:0-13396 GCA_902168415.1 Peromyscus melanophrys
CAATGCAAAGGAAAATGATCAAAAGAGATGATTCCAGGCAAGAAAAGAAAATTGGAGGGTAGAAGGGAGCAGATGGACCAACCAAGTAGAAATATTTCAGTGCATGTAGTGTGTGGAAAGGTCTTGGCGGAGCCCAGGGAATCTGTGATAAATGTCATAAGTCAGTGGGGAAGATAAAGCTGCATCTTCTGTGCAGATATTATGCAATGCCAACCCTGCCTGCCATTCTTTTACCAGATCCTGATGCCGCTCAAGCTAATAAAAACCATCAGGATGTCCGGAGTTACGTACGGCAATTAAATGTGATTGACAACCAGAGGACTTTATCGCAGATGTCACATAGATTAGAGCCTCGCAGGCCGTAGACATGGGGAGTGCCCAGAGCGATGTTTGGTCTCCAGTCCACAATCTTTCAAAAATGCCCTGTATGCTACTGCTGACTGTGTTGCCACTTGAGAATTCTCCAGAATGAGCAGAGACACATCCTGAGACTCCCCACTCAGGGCCACATCCAGCTTTCCAACCACACCACAGAGAAGTGATTTGACTTGTGTAACGCTGACATGCCGTAGCTTAGGAATCCTCAGTTATAGTCACCCTCGTTCATCCCCAGCCACACCATCGTCAGGCTCACATGAAGAAATAACATTGGCGAGGGCTACATCGAGCCCCTGACATCCCTTTCCAGGCTGTTTGCAGTATGAGACTACGCCATGGGTGGGTTTAACTTAGATACATTGGTGATGATATAATTGAATGATTTTTTTTTTTAACTTAGCACCTTGACTTGGGGCATGGGGTCTGGGGAGGGCATTGAGGAAACCATAGAAGTCCAAATTATAGGTCGTATTCTTCCGTCTTCAGAATCTTACCTCCGAAGGAATAGAACCTCACCACAATACTATGAAATATTATGGCTATTTGGTCTGTGATTTCTGAATGATCTATAAAATAATATGTTTACACTGTAACTTTTAAAAATTTACAAATCAGGATTATATATGTAAGAATTCCACTAAGAAACACTAAGGTTCTTAATATTGCCAGCGTTAAGATAGAAAATAACATTTCAGAAGAGCACAATATGCACAAAACATTTTTCAAAATTGAAATATTTTCCTGGGCATTAAAAAACCTTTCCTCTACAAATTTATTGTTACTGATGAAATAAAAAAACATATTTTCTGGACTTAAATGTTGTTACAAAAATCTTAATTTTCAGCAATTGTTTTGCACTTTCAGATAGATTGTAAATAGGTCATGTGATCAATGGTATAGAGTTATTTATTTGCTACATAATAGACATTGTGCCAAATAATTCCTTTTTATTTATTTTATTCAGTATGAAATTTTGGAGTACATTTTTTTCTGTTTTCACAATTAGACTACATTTAATGTGTAGGAATTGTATGTACATATCTCTTCTGTAAATAACAGCCAGTATCTTCATTAAATATACTTGACAAGAAATAGCCGTGTTGTCAATTTCTTTGATACAGGAAGTCTTACCTTCCAGTACTGTGGGTGCTGGATTTGTGTTTTCATTTATATTTTGTGTGTGTGCTGGGGACTGAACCCAGGGCCTGGCGCATGCTAAGTACACACTCAACCTAGGACTACAACCCAGCCTGAATTTGTTTTTTTGTTGGTGGTGGTGGTGGTAGTGGGTGTTTTTACTTGAAACAAATTCATATACCAATACTAAAACCCACCGTCTTAAAGTAATCTAGTGAATTTTAGTATATCCATGATGTTGTAAAGCCATGATCACTGTCTGTCTTCAGATTGTCATCTTGTGGAGGGGACAGTCATTAGCATTCATGTTTCATTCTCCTTCCAACCCCAGGCAACCCCGTTCTATTTTCTGCTGATAGGAGCTTGCTCTGAACCTCCTATAATTGGAATCACACAAGCCTTGGTGTCTGGCTCCTCTCACTTAACATAATGTCTTTATGATTCCCCCACATTACACCTTATATCAGTAGTTCATTCCTTAATATGGCTGATCAATATGCGTTACATGGATAAACCATGTTTTGTTCACCCTATCATCACCCTTTGGCCATCGGAAATGCTGCTGATGTGAAGAGGCTCTGGGTAATGGAGCTGCTTGGATGGGGCATCATACTATTTCTCAGTGTGAAACTTTTAGTAAATATTTAAGAAGGAGATATCTAAAATTCTTTCTGTTATGGATCTGCCTATTTTTTTTTTTTAGAAAGTCCATTTTTTTCCATGTTGTGTTCTAGGCTATTCTCACAAGTTTACATTATTTCTCCATAGACAGAAATACAACCATGAAAGACAAGAAAATGAAGATAATCTTCAAATAAGTTTTGAGGCCACTGCATAGTATATACGATTAAGTCCTTGTTCTAATTAATATATTAACGGCTCTGAGAAGTCCTATTAAACTTTGTGTAACATCTCACAATTAAAACTCACCTTACCAAATACTAAAACAGGTAAATGGCTTTCTGTGTTTCTTTATTTAATATTTAAATGCCCTGAAGAATAGAGGTGTTATTTCGTGCAGTATTGACTTCTGCCCAGAAGTACACACATACGATGCCTTGGATTTACTGCATAGTAATGATTTTTTAAGTTATAGAATGAATTTTCTTATAGTCATGACTGTTCAGTATTTCACTATATCATAAGCCTCAGCCAGCTACAAAGTTTCCACTGTTATGGATTTCTAGATAATTTATAAAGATCATTAATAAGGCAGACTATCCATTCTTCCTTGCTCTGATCTTACTCTTCTTCCTTCCTACATTCCTTAAAAGCTGGTATCCTGAGCTCACCAGCACCGTTCCACAATTCCACAGTGACAGACACATTATGACCTCATTTTGATTTACTTGCAACATTATTAAAAATTAATACATATTCTCCCATGTGTATTACCCTTGGTCTCCCAAATGAGAATAACAGTTACTATATAAAATAAAGATAAGAGGTTTTAATTATGACTGGCTTTTATATAAATTCATTGAATTCCTTTATTCAAGGTAGAAATGATGAGATCAGAAAGTTTATACTTTGAAAAGCATAGAGTAGTAGCCAGGCAACCCTTCCTGAATCAGGGGATGCAGTTAATATTTTAAAACTTGCAAACAAGCCAACAGAAAATGAGATGCCTACGAGGTCATAAGAAGGATAATGAGGTTTGCTGAAAGATGGGGGGGCGGATAAAGAGAATGTTTTTCCCAAAAGCTCCAGTAGAAAATTACAGATTTAAGTGTTTAACATAGCTGCTCAGCAAGATCACCAGCATCGTGTCCGGCAGCTAAGCTTTCCCAGCAGCGTTTGAATGCCACACAGGTTCAATATACTCCCCTCCTGAATTTAATGGCATTTCCTCTCAAGCTAGGAATGCTGATCAATGACTACCAGTGTGAGAAAATTAAAAGAAGTGTCACTCTGCTTTCAAATTGTGCTTCTGATCATAATAAAAATTCAGCACAGAGGAAGCGGTGGGGTAAAACGAGCCCCTGCCTTGAATACCTGGCCTTTTGTTGTCCATCTAAAATGCATTACACGTCTTGCTTCTGAGTAATCTGAATCTGTCCCACATAGCAGAGTGGAGCGTTGTACGAGTCGGCCACAGCAGCCTTTACTTACTTACAAATTAGAGAAAAACCTTTAACTCAACTCTCGCCGGTCATTTTTTCGATTTGCTCCTGGTCCATTGATTTGTTAGCAGATAGTGATTAGGATGTGCTATAGTTTGGATCTTGAGTGTCCCTGAAGTACTTCTATGTTGAAGGCTTGTCCCCAGCCCATGGTGGCATTGGGAGATAGTGGAACCTTTATGGGGTGGGGCCTATGGAAGGAAGTGAGGTCACTGGGTGCAAGAGTTGCTGGGATTCCAGTTTCTCTTTGCTCCTGGGCAATCCTGATGTAAGCAGCTTCCTCTAGGGCAATGTGGCCAAGGGACTATGGATTGGAACTGCTGACCATGAGCTAAAATCTCAAGTATTTTGTGAGGCCTCTACAGACTGAGGATTCAATGCTGTGACAAACCAGTTTCCCTTCTCATAGAGCTTCTCAGACAGCATGGGAAACGGAAGGAACCACTTGCCTAATCAGACAGAGGAACAGAAAAGCTCCTTCAAGGGAGGCTATGGTGTTACCATGTCAAATGAGGATTTAACCTGAGGTGAAGAAATGTGGTCAGTGGAAGTAACAGTCGGACTGAGCTCTGAAGGAGAGAGGAAGAGAATGTGTTCTAAGAGGGAAATGATTCTATTTCCCCTTCCCAGAGAGAGCCATGTGCCCCACCTCCCGCCACCCCCAAAGCCTTCCTTGTTACTTAGTCTCTCTGGGTCTGTGGATGGTAGTGTGATTATCCTTTTCTATGGGTGGCCTGGGGGTGGGTGGGGATGGGAACAGGAGGGATCAGGTGGGGGAGGGAGGGACAGAGGAAGACAGTACAGGGAGAGACAACTGGAATAGGTGGACATTTGGGGGGCAAGTGGAAACCTAGTGCAGTGGAAACTTCCTGGAACCTGTGAGGGTGACCCTAGTGAGGACTCCTAGTAATGGGGATATGGAGCCTGAACCAGCCATCTTCTGTAACCAAGCAAGGCTCCCAGTGCGGGGACTGGAACACCAACCCAGCCACAAAACCTTCCACTCCATCCTGTCCTGCCTGCAAGATGCTCTGGAGCAATGGTGGCTCAGAGCTTGTAGGAGTAGCCAGCCAATGACTGGTCTAACCTGAGGCCCGAGCCACAGGGACGAAGCCCATGCTCAACACTGCCTGGATGGCCAGGAATGGGAAACTGGATCATCAGAGACCTAGGGTAGAACCAAACATGACTGACCAAAGAACAAAAAGAAGTCAATGAAATGATTCCTAATGATATTCTGCTATACTCATAGACTGGTGCCTAGTCCAATCGTCATCAGAGAGGCTTCACCCAGCAGCTGATGGGAGCAGATGCAGATACCTACAGCCAAACATTAGAAGGAGAACCCCCGGGCTGGAGAGATGGCTTAGCAGTTAAGAGCACTGGCTGCTCTTCCAGAGGTCCTGAGTTCAATTCCCAGCAGCCACACGGTGGCTCACAACCATCTATAGTGGGATCTGATGCCTCTTCCACCATAAAGGTGCACATGCAGATAGAGTACTCATATACATAAAATAAATAAATAAAATCTTAAAAAAGAAGAAGAAGGAGAACCCCACAGCACATGGGGAGGAAGGATTGTAGGAGCCAGAGGAGTCCAGGCTTCCATGAGAACACAGCCCACAGAATCAACTAAGCAGGGATCATAGGGGCTCACAGGGACTGAAGTGAACCGTGGAGCCTGTATGGGTCTGCATTAGGTCCTCTGCATACATGCTGTGGTTGTTTAGTTCGGGGTTTTGTAGGACGCCTACAGTGGGAGTCGGGGTGTCTCTGACTCTTTTGCATACTCATGGGACCCCTTTCCTCCTACTGGGTTGCCTAGGTTGTCCAGCCTTGACATGAGGGTTTGTGCCTAGTCTTATTGTAACTTGTTATACTGTGCTTAGTTGATATCCCTGGGAATCAGTTGATATCACTGATCCCTGGGAGACCTGTTCTTTTCTGAAGGGAAACAGAGAAGCAATGAATCTGAGGTGGTGTGTGTGGTGGGGGCGGGAGGGGGCAGGGAGGGCTGGAAGGAGGGGAGGCTGCAGTCAGGATGTATTATATGAGAGAAGAATAAAGAAAAGGGAAAAATAAGCCAAAAAAAAAAAAAGGAAAGGATACTGGCCACAAGGGCCAGAATGCTCACGTGCCTATAAGGATCATGGATGAGAATGCTCCAGGATGTACTGGTGAGCTAAGAAAGACCCAACAGCATGCTGCACCCTCACACCTTGGTCTTTTACCCGAGTAGTGTGCAGACGTGGAAGAATGGAGTTGAACTTCGGGTGGTGAGTCCCTGGATGGTAGAACCATTGCTCTGATCTGTCACGGTATGCTGATTTATGGAGAGCGCCATCCACCAGGCCTTAGTTACTTTATTGTGAAGCTTGAAAGGAAGGGCAGAGAGAGCTACAAAAAACAGCAGACATGAAAAGTCAGTGGTGGATCTAGAGTCCTGCGGTCACCTGCCCTTCCTTCACCTGAGCCTTTTGTAGGACATGTTTCAACTGATTGTGATAAAATACAAGAAACTAAAACTTACCGTTTCAAACTCTTTTACAAGTGAGCAGTTCAATGGCACTGTGCTCTATGGATTTGTCCTGATCATACTCTAGCCATCTCGAGCTGCAACTGCCACGGCTGCACTGGAGTGACCCTAGTCTGTTCTCTGCTTGGTTTCCCAGCAGACCATAAGTAGCCAAAACAACTAGTGGTGTGTGGGACTTTACAACTGGACCCTGGAGCCAGGAATGTGCTTGACTCTGGTACGAGCTTAAGCTAAACCAGGTATTATCCGTTCCGGCCAGGGCTAAGTCATTTTGGTCAATGCACATGCTCTGCCTTTGTTTGACCCAGGCTAAAGGGCTCTGTACCACCTTGCTGCTGCCTCGGACCAACTTTTCTCAGTAAGTCCTCCCAATGAAGTGCATACCGTGTGACCCTAGATCTTTCCTCCTTTTTCTTTGGTTCCATCGCATCTTAGAGCTGATTCTCACACACAGAAACCAGGTTATTCTAGATCAAATGCATTTGTATTGTTGGACAGCGGTTACCACACTCTATCCAACACCCTTGAGCACCTAGACGGACGCGGTATGCCCTTCCTGTGGTCAGCCCCCATTCCTCCTGCAGCTGCCCTAACAACCGTTCCTCCTCACTCTCCGGATGTGCCCATTCATAAGCTGCATGTAAGCACAGTCACTCAGCACTTGTCCACTTGTCCTTCTGTCCATCTGGGTCTGAGTTGTTCCGTGTAGTTTAGAGTATTTGAGGCTCATCCGTGTTGTGTCATGGGTCAGAATGAAATTTTCTTCCCTTTAAAGGCTGATTTTTTTTTTCCCCTTGTGAGACAGGGTCTCATGTAGTTCAAGCCAGCCTTGAACTCACTATGTAGCTGACGATGACCTTGAACTTTTGACCCTCCTGCCTCCACCTCTCCAGTACGGGGATTATAGTTATGTGCTACCATGCCCAGTTTATGTAGTGCTCAGAACTGAACCTAGGCCCTGCTAGGTAATCACTCTGCCAACTGAGCTACATCCTCAGTCTAAGGCTAAATTATTAACAGTCCGTTTATTTATGTGAGTATTAAATTTTGTTAATTTATTCATATATTGATAGACATTTGGCTTATTTCTACCTTTTAGCTCTTGTGAATAATGCTAATTTATGAGTACAGGCATTCAAATACCTGCTCAAGTTCCATTTTTTTAAACTTTAGAAGTGAGGTTGATGAATCATAGAGCGTTTCTATATTTAACTGTCAAACAATATTCTTATGTACTCTTGGAAAATTTTATATATTTATGCAGTGTATTATGGAAGGCAGCTATACCCAACACTGTTCTACCAAGGCACCCTACATAGTATATTTTGATCATACCCACCCACTCTTACCTCCTTCAAACTCCACTTATTACTCCCCACCCTGTCCCCCTCCCAATTTCATGCTCTCCTTTTGTTATTATTATTGACAACTCCTGAGTCCAATTAATGCTGTCCATATGCACATGGGGGTGGACCATCCACTGGCGAATGGACAACCTGCCAGCTCCCACATCCCCAAAGTAGAGTGACTCTTCTTCCATCAGCAACCACCTACTTCTCCACCGAGGGTGAGGTCTCAGGGGCTCTTCCTCCATTTTTTTAAAAAATTTATTTTTATTTTTTTACTTTATTTGCATTGGTGTTTTGCCATGGGTGTCAGGTCCCCTGGAACTGGAGTTACAGACAGTTGTGAGCTAACATGTGGGTGCTGGGAGTTGAACCTGGGTCCTCTGGGAGAGTAGTCAGTACTCTTAACCACTAAGCCATCCCGCTCCTCCATTCTTGATGGCATTTTGACCAGTTGTATCTTGTGCAGTTCTTGAGCAGACGACCACAGGTGCCGTGAGTCGATGTGTGCAGGAGCCATGTCATGTCCAGAAGTCAGCATTCCCCAGCCCTCCTCCTCATCTGTCAGCTCCCAGGACCTTGATCCATCCATGTTATCCTGTTGGTCGATGTAGTAAACTGACACCAGAAGAGGGGAGTGAAAGGGATGGTTAATGTTACTAACACTGAGAGAACAGGTGTGTCCAGGGGGAGAGTGCCTGCCCTGCTTAGCCTCTATTGCATGCCTGAATCTGGGTGGTGGGAGGGGCCCTATCCTGGGAGGTTTTGTTTTTTCTGGAATCCAAGGTGACTTGCAGAGTTTAGGGCACTGACTTATCTCTGTCCCTTCCTCTGTGAGGGGTGACAAGCTTGGGGTAACTGGAAGACGCTCCTTGCAGGATAGGTAAGTCGATGCAGAGGCTAACCCAAAGCAAGAGCTAGACGGCAGAGCATGGGGGCTACTCTTTCTTTTTTTTCCAAGCTTGATGCAAGCTAGCGTCATCTAAGAAGAGGGAACCTGAATTGAGGGATCAGCTTTATCGAATTACCTGTAAGCAAGTCTGTGAGACATGTTCTTGATTGATGTGGGAGATCCTGGCCCAGTCTGGGCAGGGCCACCCTGGGAAGGCAGTCCTGAGTTGTTTGAGAAGGCAAGCTGAGTATCCCCAAGAACTAACCAGTAAGCAGCCTTTCTCCACAGACTCTGCTCCAGTTCCTGCCTCCAGGTTCCTGCCTTGGGCTCCTGCCCTGACTTCCCTCAATGATGGTTTGCTGGCACAGCCATATCCGAATGGAATGGCAGAAGTCATAAAGCCAGCACAGCTGCTTGACAAAGATCCAGCAAAGCTGAGCCACATGGTGGCTGCCATGCTACCTTTGGTTTTCATCTCCACCTGTTACATACTTGGGGCACTTTTAGTATTTGTACAGTTTGGGGATGTTGGGTTGATGGAAAATTCCTTATGAATCATTTATGCCTTCTCCCAGGAATGCTGCTTATCCAGGAAAGTCTTGAACATACTATCTCTCCCCCCGCCCCACTTTGAGGGAGATATCCTTATCTACTTTAAGGCCTTCCTTATGCCTTGGAGGTTGTGACACATAAAGAAGCCGGAGGTATCTTTATGAGGCTATGAGACATTCTTGAAACATCTGCCCCTGTACTTACACTGGCACAAGATATTCAACACAAAGTGAATTCAAAAAGGTCAACAAGATTCAGTGGGCTAGAGGAGTTGGCCACAGCTCAGATTACAAGCCTCTTTCCACTGTACACTCAGACAATTACGTGGCATACAACTCTGCCCTACATAGAGACATATTGATGAGCAAAGTATGGAGTGGAAAGATGATAAAAGTATGAGGTGTCAGGACCTCCCTCTCTTAGAAGTTAGCTCATGTAGTGCCACTATAATGTCATATGACCAAGGAACAACAGAATGCCAGGATTAGACATATAGACAAATTCTATAAAGATATAAATGTGAACATTGATTGTATTATGGCAGAATTTGAATAATAACTGCAGCAGCTTTAGCCTGAGGATTTTTCCTGGGCACTCTGACCACTAAGAGTTAATAATACACTGCCTGAGACATGACAAAATGGCCAGGGTGGTTGAAGATTTTGTTTTGGTCTAATGTCCTTGAAGCAACCAAAGCTACCAGCCTGAGAACAGGCTGTCTATGCCTCTAGATTCTCAAACACTGGGTCATGGGGTTAATAAGTAAGAATGATAATTCTGTTTATTAATCATGTCAAAACTTGAGGGGAAATGATTGGAAATGATAACTCTGTTCTGTCATAGTTTATTAATGATGACTAAAAGATGAGCAAAAGGAAGTGAAACACATGTCCAAAACCAAAAATGATATGATCTATGTTTTGGAACATCATGAATGTATCCCTGCTAACTAAATTCTGTATAAATAAAGAAACACTCTGGCTGATAGTCAGTCAGGCTGCAAGATTCTCCCGACCACCATGGCCTGGCTCACTTCCTTCTCCGCCGACTCCTTATACCCTCTGCAGGACCCATCCACCACCGGGGATGGCTCCCGGCATTTGCAACCTGGGTTTGTAAACTGAATAAATCCTTTCTTCCCCAAGTTGGTTTTGGTCATGGTGATTCTCATTCTCTCTCTCTCTCTCTCTCTCTCTCTCTCTCTCTCTCTCTCTCTCTCTCTCACACACACACACACACACACACACACACACACACACACACACACACTCCTATAGAAAGCAAAGTAGGACACAGAATTCCTGGGTTTTCCTCACGCATTTAGTTACATGTGGCTCCAAGTGAGAAATTGTTGCTTTGTGAGCAAATGCCACTTCTAAGGGTCCATTAATAAGGAGACCTGGTGGCACCAATGAAGTCCAGGCAGTCTGGAAAATTATATTCTTCTTAGAGGAAGCTAGTCATGTTCTATTTTGGTGTGTTGTGGATATTACTTTAACTGTGTAAAGATGTATTACATTTGTTTCTGCTGCTTTTGTTAACTATATGAAGATGTGTTACATTTGTTTCTGCTGCATTTGTTTAATGATGTAAAGATGCATTGCTTTGCCTGCCTAAGGCACCTGATTGGTCTAATAATAAACTGAACAGCCAATAGCTAGGCAGTAGAGGGATAGGCAGGGCTGGCTGGCAGAGAGAATAAGTAGGAGGAGGAGTCTAGGCTCAGGAGAGAGAAGAGAAAAAGGGAGAAAGAGATAAGAAAGAAAGATGCCCAGGACCAGTCATGCAGCCGCCAACCAGACAGACATGGAGCAGGACATACAGAATGAAAGAAAAGTAAAAAGCCTCGAGGCAAATGATAAAGAGAAACAGGTTAACTTAAGTTAAAACAAAAAAAGCTAGCCAGAAACGAACATAAGACAAGGCTGAGTATTCATAACTAATAATAAGTGTCTCTGTCATGATTTGGGAACTGGTTGGTGGCCCAAAAGAAAGCCTGTTACATGGATGCCTTCCACTGATTAGATGAGACCCAGCTATATCAGAGTGCCTCTGTCCTTCTAATGTCAGTCTGCTTTACCCAAAGTTCCCCAATTTAAAGATCAACCTTATCCCCAAAATACCAATGAAAGGAAACACCAGAGTGTAGCAAACCACTCCAAACAATGGCTTTTAAAAACAACCACGGATAATGGTTCACCTGGGCAGCTCTGCCAAACTTCATCTCTGCCCATGCAATCTCTTCTACTCCAGTGGGCCTTCTGAGCTTGTCTTAGCCGCTTGTTAGCTGAGCAAGTCTTGCAGGAAGCAAAGAGATAACCTGACGGGCCCAGCTCAGAATGACTGGCCAACACTAGATAGCAGCCGGCTAGTCAAGGGGACTGGGAGGCCACCTGAGAGGCAGAAGGTGGAAAGATGCTTTTCTCTGTCCCCCACTCCCAGCACAGCGCTTGAGTCTTCCTGCCCAGAGGATAGAAGAGACCTGACACTGACACCTGCTTCAAGTATTCATCTGAGTAACTTTAGCAGTCCTGGGAGAGGTAGCACAGGACAAAAGAAAGAAATCAAGCTTGAGCATTGCCAGATCTGGGTTTGACTTAGGGATACCCCCACATACACACACACATAGCACTTCATACACACGACTTGTGGGGGGAGCTTCTTTCTAGCCACTGCCACCTCACTGAAGTGCCCCTCAATCAGACTTCCCCGTGAATGCTACAGTCCATATCATAGGCTATGGAGGACAGACCTGGGCTGTGAACTTGGGCTCATATATTCCAAAAGGATGGAAATGGAGCTCTGAGTCCACAAGAGCTCTGAGTCATTGAAAAGGACTTGGGAATGTGGGACAGTTTGGGAATTATGTCAAATGCTTGCCCTTTGTACCCCAAATTTGTGTTCCAACAGTTTAAGACAGATGTTGCTGCACCAGGATACCTCTGTACCTATGGATACCCTTGTGCAGGTATGGCTTAAAAATTCTTTGTTGTTAACAGATAGCATTTTAAAAATTACTGAATGATAGGGAGGAGAAGTGGAAACAGGATTGAAAAACTCATACTTCTTCATAAAAAGCGATTTAAAATGATATGTGTATATGTGTGCCTGCATGAGTTCATGTGTACTATGTGCATAAAGGTGCCTAAAGATGCCAGAAGGTGCTGGAGCCCCTGGAACTGGAGATACAGGCAGTTGTGAGCCACCTGATGTGGGTGCTGGGAACTGAGCCCTGGTCCTCCGCAAGATCAGTAAGTGCTCTTATCCTCTGATCCATCTCTCCATCCCCAAGACTCACACTTCCTACCTACATATCAAATAACCAAAAAATGAAAGAACCAAATAGGAGAGAATTTAAATTAAAGCCCAACTCATACCCACATAAATCATACCACAAATTCAATTTTCATGTGGCCTGGATGTTCACTGAGAAGTTCAGTTCATACAATCTGGAAACAATTCTGCATGGTTATGAGATAACCCCTAAAAACCTAGCTCTCCATCAACAATCCCAATCTCCTCTCATCTAATACACACATGCCATTATAAAATCCATTTGTATTTCTGGCTTTAGAAATTAAACTGTAAGTATGAATCAAAGTATACAATGAATTAGGGATTATCACTTGTGGCACTCCATGTGAGCTGGGTGATGCCAGACCATTTTAATTAAGAATCCCTTCTCAATAACAATTCAAGCAAACAAATAACATTAAGTCAACATTGAAACAGTTGTGAGTAGGGGGTTGGGGGGAATGTCTGAGATACGCAGTTGTATTCTGGGTTCATGGTGCAGAGTTCACTTAAGCATTTCAAAGTGCATCTTCAGAGCAACTGGGAAGTCTAGGGCACGGACTTGGAGCTCTTTGACGTACCAAGAGATGCCTGCCAGAGCGGGTAAAGGAAATTCTTATTTTTTCCCCTAGTCAGAGGACAAGAAAGGCCACTAAGGAATTCAGAGCTTTAAATATGAAGTTTTCTGAATGTTGACTTTGGAAGGGAATGGACTTGGCTATGCTGACTCAGTTATCAGTGCTTCTTGCCTCTCAGCCCTACAATTTATTGAACACCCACTCTGTGCCAGGTACATATGCCTGGCATTTTATTCTAAACGCCCAGGTATCTGCTGCTGAGGAAAAACATAGAAATAAAATATCTTGGCCAAGTTTGCATGCTTGGATCAGGACAGAGCTGGGGTTGCCAGCCAATAGATCTGATTCCAGTGTCCTCATTCACACCGAGGTTACCCAGTGTGCCTAGGTTCCTGCCCCAGGGGACCGATTCTGTATACTTTCAATGCCACAAAGTAAAATCAGTGGAATATATTTGGAAGCTCAGGCATGAGATTCATTTTTGCAAAACATAGTAGTACCTGAGATTGTGTGTGTGTGTGTGTGTGTGTGTGTGTGTGTGTGTGTGTGTGTGTGTGTAG
>CABHPR010128662.1:0-23593 GCA_902168415.1 Peromyscus melanophrys
GTATATCAGTACACCCAGCTATTCTTGCTCCTTTGTAATATGATAATTCATATTGCATGGGGAGACGGGAGGGAGAGAGACTCAGCTCCTTAATTCTTAAACTATATGTGAAATTCATCTAATTTTTCACATGAAAGTCTATGGAAATATTCTGCCAAAATTGAATATCACCTATCAGTAGAAAAAAAAAATCCAAGCTGCTTTGTAATGCATTTTCAGGTTGTAACTCGCTCACTTAAAGGTTAATGTTGAGAAATAAGTTGAAACATTTTTTTCTGATTTCAAACCACTGCATCTAAGCTATAAAGTGACATAAAGATAAAATGTAACTAAAAATTACAATGCTACTACAGCGACTCAGGTAGAAGGCACATTGGTATCTTAGTAAGGCTTTGTTTTCTTTTAGAATAGTTAGAGCCTATGTGGATACATCTTTTCCCAAAGCAGATGCTACTTTGGAAAAACCACCTTTACCATTCTCATTCCCTAACAAAGACAATGCTGCTTCAAGTCTGTTAGGAAATACCATGGCAAACATTCCAGCAAAATGTTCATATCCTGTGGACTTTTAGGTCAAATTAGGTGAGACAAGTTTTAAAATTTTATGTGCATCTAAAATTCGCTTTAGATGAACTCTTGTAGCAAAGTTCATTTTAATTGAAGAGAATCCATTTCTGTAGGTCAGTCCCCTGGACATGTAAGTAATTATATCCCAATAAGTCTCTCGTACATTTTACATATAGCAATTTCTCATTGTAATTTGTATATATCAGGCATTGAATATAATCAATTGTAAGCTATAATTTCAAATTCTCATTGTGTTCTTTACCTCCAAACATTTCCCCAGATAACTATCCATTCATTCATTCATTCAACAAATAGAGGCTGGTCATCTATTATGAGGCAGACCGTACTTAAATATCAACATACCATCACAATGAATATATTGTTGTATTCTGAAGGAACCCATTAACTAAAGAAAAAATATTTGTGTAAATAAGCTATATCACAATGAGAATTTAATATCTTACAGAATGATGTGTTCATAGAAATATAGGGACAAGGCTTGTGCACACACAATATACATATAATAATAGTAGAAGCAATAATAAAGTCTGCATTCATGTTGAAAAGTGAAACTGGTAGAATGGTATGTATGCATATGTCAGACTGGGTGGGTCAGTGGGAATGAGAGATGCCTGGTGTATGATAGATGAGTAGACAATTGGCGTGAGGGAAGATGGAGGTGCCTGGAAAGCAGGAGTGAGGATGAGAAATCTAAGCGGAAATTAAGGAGGCGAGGATGACGGCGAACTATGACCACAAAATAACATGTCGGATGAAACAGCCTGGGAGATAAACCTGTGTCTTCACTTCTCCTGGAGTAACAGCTTGGATTTCCAAATCGCAGAGGTTTTACGACTCTCGCTGTGGAGTTCTGGAAATCTCTTTGTGTTCTTGTGCTGGAAATTAAATGCCTCTCTCAAAAGGCGACTGACATTTTCAGAGCTGTGTTTGAACAGACCATGTTGTTTTAGGTGACAATTACAGTTTTTATTTCAGTTCAAATCAAGTTTTTTTTTTTATTGTAATTGAGGTAACGTGTAAGTAATATAAATAGAGACCACAGATCTAGTTAAGCCACTCCTAATATCATGGGCTCATTTGAAAATAGTCCTTTCATGTTTTCACATCTGAATCTGTCCCGAGATTATGGTCTTTTTATCAGTGTGAATTCTACTGAAAGGTTATAAACTTTGAAGAAATTGTATCAGTAGTGAAAATGCTCTGTTACTTCAATAGAAATACAAGAATAATAGCCATTAGTTTCCCCTTCCATTTTTATTCAGGTGTGTGTACGTGTGTTTATATACCTATGTGTGTGTGCAAGTTTTTTTGCATATGTTTAGGTGTGTGTGTACACATGGGTGTGGGAGCACATGGAGGTTGATGCTGGTAATCATCCTCGATCTTTCCTCTGCCTTATTCGATGAGGCAGAATCTTCCACTTAAACCTAGAACTCACAGGTATGGCTGGTCTCACTAGCCAGCTTACTCTGTGGGTGCTGCCTTTGACCTCTGACACTGGAAGCACAGGTGGGCTTCTCTCCTACCATCATTTATGTGTGTTCTGGGAATCTGAACTCTAGTCCTGCCTCTTTATCACTGAGCCATTTCCCTTGGCCCGGTCCATTCATTTTGAAACGCTCATCTAATCACTGACAGATTGCTATTGGAGGTGGAGGCATATATTGGCCCTCCAAAATCCATGGTTCCTGCATGGGTGGGTTAAACCAGTTCAAGTTCATGGATATTAACTAAAATGAATATGTATTAAACATGTACTGACCGTTTTCCTGTCATTTCCTAATTATTACAACTATTTTCATAGTATTTACACTGTATTAATTATTAAAAGCAATCTTGAGGTGAAGTGAAACATAGAGGAGGGAGGTTATGTGTAGGCTATATGCAAATACTACAGCCTGTTATTTAAGGGGTTTATAAAACTGTAGATTTTGGAATCTATGAAAGGGTTTTTGACACAATCTTTTGTGGACATTGAAGGATGACTGTATTTATTTATTCAAAAGAAAAACTATTCCCAGCATTTTAATAGTTGAAAGGAAATGTACTGAGGTGTATGGGATGTTTATTCATAGCAAGAGTTCTAATTCTATACAAAAAGTTCTGTCCATCTGGTCTACCAGACACACACAGATTAGGACTGTCAAGGTGCTCCTGAATATTATTATTACTGGAATTGTTGCTTTTCACAATTGACTTTATTACTCTTTAGCTAACATTCCATACTTCATGAAAAAGTTGGATTGCAAATGTCTCTAGAAAAAGGTTTTTTCCCCCCCCCTTAGGTCAAAATATAGACTTAGAGGAATCTGAATAACACCATAGAAAGCAAAAGAAAATGTTACATTGCGTAATAAATTTTCTTGTAAAACGTAAACATTCCCTTGTGGTGTTAGTGAGGTTTCCAAAATACAGCTTTGTAAAATGGTATTAGGCAATAATTTATTTATTTCATCACTGGGAACATTCTGGACTTCTTGAACATGGTATGAACATTCTGTGTTCTTGTTGAATCTTGTTTTACGGATTGTTTATATGAGTGCCAGTGACAGAGTGCCTTAGCCTTTATTGAGGGTCACGTAATGATTGCTTGTGCCCTGCGACACACTGAGGGGTTTTCAAACACTGAGATATTTTCTTTGAAAATGGATACTCCTTCCATAAAGGTGGAAGCCTGCCGTATGATTTTTGAAGGATTTGTTTGTCTGTTTCAAAGTTTCAGATCTGAACTTCCTTAAAAAACAAAACAAAACAAAACAAAAAACCCTAATACTAACTCCTTATGAGGGAAGGTTTTTCTATTAGAAGATGATTCTGGTCAATAAATCGAAGTTTGTCCAGGAGTATACAGGGCTCAGCAATGCTCTGGGAGGCACTATTTCAAAGCCTCTGTGTCATGTGCCCTGGCAGCACTGGGAGTGGAATCCTTGGGCTTCGGCTTCAATATCGTCTCTATGCGTTTATGTTTTTTCTTCATAGAGACTGTACCTTTCACTGAATAAATTAGAACATATTAAACTTACCGAATGGCCTATATCAACATAAAGAAATTACTGTTTTTTAATTAGTGATGCAACTGCTAGAGATATGATTAGTCTCTCTAAAATAACCAAGATTCATATAATATAACCTCTTCCAGTAGTATTGGGACTGTGTTAGAGTCCATCATTTGGCCATCTTCTTTTTTATGAACTATCTTTGTTTGTGCCCCGCCACTTTGTCCCCAGGAATCCATTGCTACTTCTTCAAGCAGATTATTTCACCGTGCCTAGATAGTTGTGGCTTGGATATTATTCTGGAGGTAATTCCCAAAAACATAATGGTGCACCTTTGAAATTTTTAAATAGAAATTGTGTTATATGGACATGTAAATACCCAGAGTGCTTTTGCTTTGATGTTCTGTGATGCTGCAGATGACATTGCTGTGAAATGTTTTTAAGGAGACAATACTATACTAAGTAGGGTGAGCAAACAACCCAAACAAACGTGTGTCCTGTGGACTAATAATGACTTCTCACATGGTGAGATAATCGTTTGTGAGTCCTGCTTCTTAGCCAACATGTTGCCTCTTCTGTAACTGCTGCTGTGATATTTTATTGAAGCACATTGGCATTCTGTTTTAGCAGAACAGAATTATTTCTGTTTACTTTTTTTTTTCAAATTAGATCATAATGGAAATCTTTGGGTGTAATGAGCTTTAAAACCTAGTTCCTTCAAAAACTAGCCATTTCAACCTAAATAATGAAGACCTTAATCTTGGTAATATGAATTTCTATATCTCAAAGAAGAAAAAAATAAACATTTGAGAGTATATAGAAAATATGGATTTCTATATCCCATTGGAAGAATAATAGAAAAACTTATCCTTCTGTTTTGACCAACAGATGATCCAGGTCAGAAAACTGTGATATTAAAACTGTTCTTGACCAGATCTCAGTTTCGCTGAAAGTGCCCAGGGACAGTTTTCAGAAAACCACTTAGAAAGATATAAATCTCTTTCAAAGTGAAGATGTTTGCCACTCAGGGTCAAAGACTTGATTTTAAGAATGAAGAATTTCTTTATTGGCTAACATGTGGAAACTTAAAATGAGGTTCTCACTTGCCTATTCTAAGGAAGATATTATTCAGTGAATAATAAAAATATAGAATATGTTTATAGACTGTCATCCTTTAAAGTATCACCTGCCCCAGTAATCTACAATTATGCATAATTTCTTAAAAAACAATTTTGGACTGTTTTTATAAGATGTGTTTATTGTTAAGTAGTACTTAAAATTTCTTATTCCTTAGGAACCAGATTGATATAGAGCTTTAGGACTAATGAACACTTGGTGGGCATCTCCTCTAGCCCCCAATCAGTGAATGGCTCTTCTACAACATTTGCTCAGTGTAAAGCTTAATGTGTTACTACATCTTGCTACAACACATCTTTTTACTCAGACATGTGTTTCCATAGCTATGTGTGTAGATCTATCTACTTCCAATTTGGTGCATAACATCAACCACTATTGTAAGTGGATAGCAAAGCACCACAATACGTTCTTTATATGTGATAAACATTTATATTTTTGTAGACACTGGCTTTTTCCTTGAGACATCTTTTTCTTTGGATTTTATGTTCTTACCTATTTCAATTATTAATCAAAAGACTTTTCTCTTTATGATCCCTTGAAGATTTATTTCTACATTATGGAATACTCTAAATGACGACTGTCCAAAGCAGAATAAAAAAGAAATAATGTTCTGAATTTTTCTATTTCTTTTTCTGCAATTTGCTTGATCAACTTCATTTTTCTGTTTTCTATTAAATACATTTTCTTCCAATATCTGGAGTCTCATTCCTTCCCCAAATATACATCAAGTTCCTTTTAGGAACAGAGTACAGCAGAGTCATTCAGCAAACATGGAAATAATTTCTTTATCTGACTCAGGGGTCTCTCTTCTCTAGTTTTAGACAGAAAGAACTATCAGTTAGAACCTTTCAACATGGCCCTCCTTCCCCCCATGTAAATTAATAAAGTGAATTTGTTCTGCAGTTTATTATTTAGTTTTTACTCTTTGGCTCTTTGGGGCACCTGCTGCCCAGCTCCCAAATAAATCAGAGGCTTATTCTTAATTATAATTGTCCAGCCTTAGCTTGGCTTGTTTCTTGCCAGCTTTTCTTAACTTTAAATTATCTCATCTACTTTTTGCCTCTGGACTTTTACATTTTCTTCTGTATCTTACTTTCACTCTTACTCTGTGGCTGGCTGTGTAGCTGAGTGGATAGCCCTGTGTGTCCTCTTCCTTCTCTCGCTCCTTCTTCTCTTCTTAGATTTCTCCGTTTATTTATTCTCTGCCTACCAGCCCTGCCTATCCTTTCCCCTACCTCACTATTGGCCATTCAGCTCTTTATTAGACCACCAGGTGTTTTAGACAGGCACAGTAACACAAGCTTCACACAGTTAAACAAATGCAACATAAAGGAATGCAGCACATCTTTGCATCATTAAAGTAAATGCTCCACAGCATAAACAAATGTAACACGTCTTACAATAATATTCTACAGCAGCAGTTCATCTAGTTCACCTGCCTAGAGCACTGGTGAACATAGTCTGCCATCCAAGGTACCCAGTCCCTTTGTCTCTCTGAACACACTGGGATTGTCTCAATGTCTTTTTCCTTCTTCCTTCTGTGTACTAGCCTTGCCTCTCCATGAAGACAGCCACCCATCTGCTCTGAACTTTATGCAGTACTATTACAACTACTCACTTCATTCAAGACTTGTGTATTTCAGAATTATGTGATGGTTCCATACATAGAGGACTAGATTGCTTTACTTAGTAACTATGACTAAAATTTAAACATGACGTGTGCAGGGTAGTTCAGACAGAAAGAATTTCTACTCCAATGCTGAATTGCTCTTTGGTTTTGCCCCTGTGTTATAGTATATGTCTTCTGTTTCTTAATTTTTACCCTTGATGAATGCAAAATGTCAACTAATAATTATGGCTCCCCATGCTTTTGATAATCTTACTAAGCCTTAGTAAGATTGAGCATTACCTGAATTTTTTGATATGTCTTATTCTAGGGAGCTTTGCATACCTTCCAATGGACATTGACACACAAAAAAATTTAAATGGCTCATTATAAATATCCCACAAGCCTGAATAAACTCAAGTTCTTAATTTGGCCGCTTATTCTGCATACAGATTTATGCAATCCATTGTTTGGAATTTTAAAATGTCAGACATTTCAAAGAATTTGTACCTGACATTTTCAAGAACAACAGAGTTCAACTTTAGGTAAAAATTGCTGGAACGACAGCCCTGAAATAGCATCTCCATTAGGGTGGAGACACAGCTGCATGGAACACAGGCCAGCTGACCTCCCTGAAATAGGACACACACTCTCCAGGTGGCAGCAGCTCTTGAGCAAGCTCTCTAGGCAGGGCTTCTCTTTTCCTCCCTTCCCTTCCATCTTCCACTCCTGTGTGCATAGCAAAACCTGTGTAGGTAGCTGTGAAGACTCACGATCTAGTGTTAAGTGTATCCCATTTTTTGCACAGCACTGAATTATAACAGAAACAAAAGAATGCCAAACTCAGAATGTTTCCCTGTGAAGACAGAGCTCTTAGAATCCTGGCTCTTTTTTTTTTTTTTTAAACTGGTTGGGATTTATCTGGCATTGACCAATTTTTAAGGTCAGAGGTCAGGAAATATGTTTGGCCCTCTACCTCTCTCTATTTTCTTTCTTTGTTAATTTGGATACTTCGCTTATCCTGGTGATCTTTGTATCAGCTTCTCCCTTAAGACACGTGCCTTCGAGACAGGTTCTCCTCAAATACCTTTCCAGAAAACAAGTCCTATTTTGACTGTTACTGAAATATTGAATGAGGTAGAAAGATCTTGGCATAGTCCATATAGCTGTCCCATCAAGGTCTGCTCTCATGGTGCTTGCAAACTGTCCACCTCAATATAGAGCTCAGCGTGACACTGGTGTCAAGCCTGCTGCATAAGGAGACCTACAGCAAGATGGTGCCTGTGGGACAGAGGGGACCAGATGGATCTCCTTGAAATAATTGGATGGGGCTCTGTGACAGGATCTCTTTGAAAGCTGGAATTTGACTCTTATCTGCTCATTGTTGACTTTTCTGTGTCTCTGTATTAGGGACCTCTACACTCTTTGGCTTCTGGCTGTTGGCATGCTCTTACTTAGTCCCCCCCCCCCCCATCTCACACTGTCCCCCTGTCTACCACTCTGCTCGTGCTCTCACTGTCTCACTATGCCATTCTCTGCAGAGAACATCTTCAAACTCCCTAGAAAAGAGAGCCTATCGTTTCCTTTTGTTCCTTTACTACGAGGCTGGTCAGGCTCATTGCTAACTTTGCTCATTGGAAGTGGTGAATGGTTCAGAGAGTGAAAGATGTGCAAGGGGAAAATAGGCCAAGACTGTCTGAAGTACAACAGATGTGGAAGACAACAAGTCGAGTTGGGAGTTGCCCTAGAAACATAGATGATTCACTGGCAACTGGAGTCACGCTGTCCCAATCTCTACCTGATGTTTCAAGGCTGGTTAGTTTGTTCTGTCAACTTTCAACTCACTTCCCAGTTTGAGCTTGCATGCCTGAATTCCGTGCCGTCTATTGTCTTTTCTGAGGCCGAGGGGCTGTACTATATAACATGCACAAAATTAAAGGAATGTTTATCAAGAATTGGGTGAGGCAGATGTTTAATATCCAAGCAGCTTTATAACAAAAGTCAAGTTTAAGAAGACTTAAAATATGCTCAATTGATTCTCTGTGTCAGTCACACTGACTGGTTGTGAAACATGCCAAATAACATTACCACTGATTTATCACACTCTCACTATAAATACCCAAGCACAGGGAGATGCAGAGCCGAGGCACTGCAGGCACATATATAAAAATAGACTTGAAGCATATTAAGTCAGGATTAACCTAAAAATGCCGCGGCTTGCCATTTCCTAGTACCAGAAGTCACGACACTGTCCTGTTGACCACTGAAGCACTGGGCTCAGCTTTGGTCAGCCAAGACTTCCTCCGCAGCACCATCTCCAGCCTTGCCCCTGACAAAGCTGTCTCAAACATGCTGTGAACATCAGCACCACGGGGATTCTGTAATGCTCTCATGCCACTCGACCCCTATATATTAAGTTCCTTCTGCCTAAAATCTAGGCTAACTCTGACTGGCTAATTTCTTCTCATCCTCCAGCACTGATTCATAGGGCTTTGTTAGAATTTCATGGCTTAGAAACGAAGACATGACTTGGAGAAAGGGAGAGTGGAGGCCAGGCCACTGTGTAATGGGATAAATCCACCGAATCTATTTATGATCACAGGAATTTATTTGCGGGCAAACTCACAACCACGGGAGATTTGTCGTAGGGTCCGGGAAAGCTGAACTATGTCCTGGGCTGAATGGCTTGGTCCAAAATCTCAGCATCCTGAACCACGAGGTAGCCTAGTGGGGCCAGCGTAAGTGAATCCCAGGTCTTAAGCGTCCCTGTGGCCATGCCCACAGAGGCTGGTACCTCAAGGAAATAGGCAGGTAACAGCTACAGCTGCCTCATTAGGGGTAGTACTTCAGGGCATGGCTCAAACTGATGCCCACTACAACTGTGGACTGGGATAGGGATTCTGCCACTGTCCTCAGTTACAGACTATTCTGTAATAGCTTTCTTTCTGGGCTCCCTGGCTAGACTGAACTTTCTGGTAAGGGTGTGATTTCCC
Source organism: Peromyscus melanophrys (assembly GCA_902168415.1). Taxonomy (NCBI): domain Eukaryota; kingdom Metazoa; phylum Chordata; class Mammalia; order Rodentia; family Cricetidae; genus Peromyscus; species Peromyscus melanophrys. Next base: position 9,321 of record CABHPR010128662.1, read on the forward strand.
TTGCCTCTTTGTCTCAGGGATACAGGCACATTTTACCGCACTTGAGGATCCAGCCTGAGAGAAGTCATCCCCTCTAATTCCACCACTCACGTCCACTGCTCATTGTGCTGCTTGGGATCCTTCTAGCCAACCATTCTGAACCTGGACTCTGTGGATATTTGGGGCCAGACAATTCTCAGTGAAGGGGCCTGAGGTGAGGTGCAGCACCCTTGCTCTCCCTTCATTGGATGCCATCAGCGCTGATCCCAAGTGTGATAACCTGAAATGTTTTTTTTTTTTTTCCTGAGACCTGGGGAGAGTCTCTGCTCCCAAGTGTTTTACTTACAATCTTCACAAATGTGATGCTATTTCAGAATTATTGGAAATATATTTTCTAATTAATATTTTCTAGATAGTCAAATGATTGCCCCTTCCCTTGCTGCCTCATATCTAGATGTATTTCTGCAGTATTTGACATATCTTAATTATCAAGCATGTTCACTACAAGTATTAAAAATGCTTGGAAAAACACCATTGTTTAAATCATAAAATTGACTTTTTTTTTTTTTTTGGCCTGTTTATGTTTTTCTCTTTGTGCTTCAGTGGAACCTTTGTGAAAATTGCTCTGAGCCTAAATCCACATCCCACAAACACCCTTAAGGACCAACATGATCCCAGCTCTCCCTGATTAGAGGGGACTTGATTCATCCAGAGAGTTTTTCTGGATATTCTAAAAGACTCTGTCCATGTCTTGGCCTGTTCTGAGCTTTGACATGTTTTCTCTAGAGTGACTCTACCCTTTTGTCTGCTTGTGTAAATTAACACGGCTTGGGTTGAAAGCGATAGCAACTCATATTTAGCAAAGGCTTAGGAAAGGAGGCTTTATCTGAAGCACACCATGGTATTTCACATAACCGAATTAAAAACAGGCATGCTTTAGAATTTAGAGGGAAAAAACTAGAAGAACATAGATCTGCAGAGTCCTGTTTGTCTCTGCTTCTCCTTGTCTTGTGCCTTTGAAATAATCTCATTTTCCCTTCTGAAACTTCCTCCACATGCAGAGATTAGAGCCAGGGGAATATGGCGAGCCTCTTCCTGTTTGTGGCTATTCCACCACCAGAGAGGCACTGGTTCTCTGCCCTTGTGTTCAGTTTCTCCAAATGACTCACCTTGCATCCATTGCCCTTCCCCACATTAACCAGCGCTGGGTGATGGTCAGGCTTACCTGTGGCAGCTGCTGCAGCTCAGGCTCCTCTCTGGGCTCTGTGAGCCTCACAGTCATCTCAGACAGTCTACTCCAGTGGCTAATCATTTCCCACCCTTCAGTGCTCATCTCTAATATAATTTCCTCAAAGAACCCTAATTACAAGCTCTTGTACTGCTTTTCACTTATTCATAATACTTATTAAAATTATAATTGCTTTTTTATTGGTATGTTTGTTTGTCGACTTTCTCTCTCTCTCTCCCCCCACTTGAACGCGAGTTTCAGGAATGTAGCAATCATGCCCGTCTTGTTCTCTGTTGTCTCCCGTAATTAGCATATAGTTTTGCAAAGAGTACCTATCTGATTAGTAATTACTGAAGTAGGCATGAATTCCTGGACTCGAAACATTCCACACAGTGTTTTAGACATGTAAGTGATACATTTTAGATGCAATTAAGAAATGTTTAATTAATTTCATTTAAAGGAACAGTAGTAGATTTCCTACAAAATGCATATCGTGTCCTCCAAGGGCATCCAAGGAGCACCTCTCCTATTTAATACTGTTGCTAAGTAACTTTTATATTCATTTCATTTCCTGGCTAGCACCCATAGGCTGAGAGTTACAATGTGATAAAAGAACAACCTTCATTTTTATTTTTGTGAGGAAAAATGTTAAAGATCCGAGAATGAATTATATGTGGTAACAAGGAATTTTCTCAAAAAAAAAAAGAGTGTGCCACATAATTTTTCACTTTTGTAAGCCTGGAGGAAGTCAGAGCAAAAGAAAAATAAAATAAATTACAATGGCTTTGAGAAAGAATGAACAAGATCTACGCCAATCGATTGATTGTAATTATCATCAAATGTATTGGTTATTATGCCAATCATAATAAATTAGATAGGTTTAGAGATGAAAGATGAATGGGAAACTTAAAAGCTTTGGTTAGTAAAAAAAAAAACATCACCAATAAACCTAAGATACAAGAGACAGACTCCTAAAGTATTTACAACAGTTAAGGTGACGATATTCCAAATATATAAAAGATCTTTATTTTTTCACATTTATTTAATTTTTATTTAAAGTGTGTGTGAATGCTTTGCCTGAATGTGTGTAAGTGCACCACAAGTGTACCTGTCCACAGATAGGGTATAGGATCCCTTAGAACTGGAATTACAGGACATTGTGAGCCACCATGTGGGTGCTGGGAACTAAACTCAGGTCCCATACAAGAGCAGCCAGAGCTCTTAAGCAGCAAGTCATCTCTTTACCCCACATTAAAGATCATATCAGTAAGAAATAAACCTCACAAATATTTTTATAACTTAACAGGAAACTCACAAAGGAAAGCATATAAAATTTCAATAAACCTATAGACATAAAATTTGGTTCTATTTCACTATTCCCAAATTAACATGTATGGAACAGTGATCTATATCAGAGTACATGTACACATATATGGAAATTCTCAGTGTTGAGTATTTAAATGGCGCCCATGTACACTTTGGGATAGAATTACTCCTTTCAGAGAATCAGGCTGTTAGGGAACAATTTATTCAATGTCATTGGAATTATTAGTGATTCGTCTTAAAGGTGGGATTTTGTAAGAAATCATGAAGTTTTAAATTAGCCAGAATATCTACCAACTCACACAACGAGAACTTTGCCGAGAACTTTGCCTCATCTTCCTTCCACAAACGACCCTACATGCATCACCTGAACTCCTAGGTTGAGCAGAATCTTAAGGTGTTTATAGAACGGACTATGTGCATAACATTCACAGATGCTATTGATTTCTGATTGTTTATTTTCTCCACTTGTGCCTAGCTGCTCAGGAAGATTTGATTTTTAGTTTGGGTGACTCTTACCGAAGTATTTAAATTTCAAATACCACGTTATAATAATCATCAATTCAGCTACGTAGCTATAATCACGCTTGCAACTGACATGAGTATGATTAAAGATACACAGAGAAGGGGCAAGTAGAGGGCTTTGTGGGGGAATCCATTAATGTAAGCTCGCAAGGAGAACGTCACATAATCCCGAGTTGTCTAAGGACAAGTTAGTTAAGTGAATTTCAGCAACATTTATGGTTGTTTCAGTAGATACATGCACTGTACAAGAAGTATATCCCTTGAACTGATGGCTCTTATGGATGGATGCTCTGTCTTTTCTCTAATCAAATTTAGCCAAAAATAGATATCAATCAGATTTTGCTCAAAGGGAGATTTCATTTGGTAATACTCAGGAAAAATTCACACCTGTGTTGTGTACACATTTCTTAATTTTTATTAACATATATTAATTACATGCATTATTTAGGTATTGTGGGATATTTCTTTTATTAAAAAGGATTTATTAAATTTTAATTATGTATATGTATGTGTGTGTCTGATTGTGGGTATGTGCATATAAGTGCAGGTACCTACAGAATCCAGAGACATCGGATTTCACTGGAGCTGGAATGACAGAAGTAAGAGGCCTTACATGCGTGCTGGGAATGGGGCTCACTCAGGTCCTCTCTAAGAACAGTACTTTCTGTTAACCACTGGGCCATCTTACTAGCCTCACAACAAAATATTTCTGTACACACTGTAGTATGCAGTGTGTAGAGACCCACAGAGATTTCCTAGTGAGAATTTACTCAGGGTATGAGAATCTGAGCTTGCTTTACCTAGCAGGGCTGCATAAGGGGATGATTTGACCATGGGTGTGATTACCAGGTGTGTGGAAGGGTCTGCACTTGGCTGTGTGGTATGCTTTGATCTAGCAAGGGGAAGGTCTTTGCCCTGCCCCTTGGCATTGTTATAAAAAGTCCTTTTGAAGAGGCAGAAGGGACCATTGGGTTTTGATCCAGGTCCTCCCGAAGCTATCCTGTGTTTCTGTCTTTCTCCTCTTAGCTATCTTTATAGTGGTATTCTATTTGTACTGAAATGTGATTTTATTTGTATGTTAATAAATAAAGTTGCCTAGGGGTCAGAGCTATTAGCAAGCCATAGCGAAAGCCAGGGCGGTGGTGGTGCACGCCTTTAATCTCAGCACTTGGTAAGCAGAACTAGGTAGATCTCTGTGTGTTCAAGGATACAGCCAGCATTGGAGACACACGCCTTTGATCTCAATACCAACCATAGAAGACCTGGAGTGACCACAGACAGGCAGTGACGAGACGGCCATGTGGCTGGGTTTACAACCAATGAGAAGGCAGAACAGAACTCTATTTAAAGACAACGCACAGGAAGTAGTTTTCTTTTGGGAGAGGTCTCTTGGTGGGAGAGGCTAGCTGGCGGAAAGCGGTAAGGCTCTTAGCTCTGACCTCTTGGGCTTTCATCTTTACATTGGCTCTGTGTTTCTTATTTAATAAGACGGTTGGTTACATCTACATATCTTTCTATCTAAAAGTTTCTTATCCCTCTCTCTTCCTCATAGGAATCCTTTAGAAGGTGGCAGCTGGCCTCCCACAGCAGTGATTGAATTAAAATAGCTAGCATTGCCCGATGCTATTGTTTTATGATTATGATTAGTTCTTTGAGAGTTTCATAGTGTGTTGTTTCTTTATGTTTGGAACCTTCATGCTACTCTCTTTGAGAGTGTCATAAAATACACAGCAATCTAGTTTGAACCATAGTTACCACCTTGTGATACAGGGTAGCAGAACTTACTCCAAGCACAGTTTAGAACCCACTTTCTAACCTTCCTTTTTCATCTTCTTCATCCTCATCCTTCCAGCAGCTGGCAATTCATATTCTCATTCAGATAAACTTCCTCTTTTCCTTCCTCCCTCCCTCCCTTCCTTCCTTCCTTCCTTCCTTCCTTCCTTCCTTCTTTCCTTCTTCCCTTCCTTCCTCTCATTTAATAAAGTAGTATGTAGATTATTATAAAAACTAAAAAGTAAATCTCTCTTTGGATCCAGCTATCCCACATCCGGGTGTATTTCTGATGGAAATGAAGCCAGTATGTCAAGGAGACACCTGAACCCCCTTGTTGACCACAGTACTACTACAGTCACTGAGATGTGAAGGAACCTATGGTCTCCTCTCAGATGAATGGATAAAGATGTATTCCCATTTTGCTGTGACAGTTTAAAAAATGTTATAAGGTTGTTTGTTGAAGTATTATTTGAAACTGCCAACCTTACCTAATGTTATAGATATAACTGAATCAATAATGATAATTTCTGGTATAACATACATACCTGCAAAGCATTGATTTCTCAAAATATTAAACATCTCCTTTTTTTCAGAGAATAGAAAGTGTTTATATTTTGATGTCAAATTTTTTATTGCATAAAAATTGCATAGCATTATCTCAAGTTTCTAATAGGTACAGTGACTTATATCTACATATGTCAAGCCTACACAGATGTATCATTGTTAGCAGTAATCTGAGTTTTTTCATCTACAGGTTTTATACATTCTTTACAGTGAGAAGAAGAAAGGAAAGTATAAGGTTGTGCTGGGGTTTTCCCCAGATAGTAAGTGAAAATGGATTCAAATTTAGTTAGGAGAGCAGAAAGCAGTCCAGACAGTGAGGGGGGCCCTGGAGGTGGTCACAGCAGGCAGGGACGTGAACTGCGAAGATGTGAGAATGAAAACTCGGTTCAGATTGACTTTGTCAACCTGGATCAAGACGTTAGGGAGTCTGATGCCAGGTGGCTTGTTCCCAACAAATTTAAATATAGTTTAATTTGCAAAAAAAAAAAAGTTTTCTGGTGCAATACCATCTCCAGTGGACAAGGAAGCATAATTACATTGAAACTTGACTCCGGTTACATGTCATTTATTCCAAGAAGATGAATTCTAGAGATAGGCTACCTGTCCTAGCTTAAGGGCCTAAGGAAGGGTCTGGCCTGGCATTGATCATACAGACAGGATAGAAGTCATTTGGGCTATTAGTCACCTCTGGTCCTAGTTGTAAGAGCTTGGAAGAGAGCCTGGCTATACAGATAATATAAAAGTCATTTAGACTATTGTGTATCTCCTGTCCTGGTTGTGGGAGCCTGGAGAAATCTTGGCTGTAAGGGTCATTTAGATTACTAGTCTCCTCTTGTCCTTGTTGTAGGAACTTGATATGACCCGGCCCTCAAAATAACGCAGATCACCAGGCTATTAATCACTTCCAATCCCCAGCTTTCTGGATGGAAGAACAGGTTTTAAATTTTTCCTATTGGAAAAGCAATCCTGTGTGTTTCACATTCCCCCTTTCTCTGGAGATCTGTGGGTGCAAGGACCTTCATGCTGTAGCTCCCAACAAGATGGGGCCACTGACACAGCATAATAGTTACAGACGATGATAGTCAGAGGAAAAGAAGCAGAAAAAAAAAATGTATTTTAAGACTTAAGTTTGAGCTTACTAACACTGTAGGAGAAAGTTTCTTGATTTCATGTAAAGAATAATTGCCGTGACATCGTTAATGTTATTGAATCGAGACTAGTAATAAAGAAAAATGGCTGACATTTCATCCAGATGCAGTAAGAATCCTGGTCAAATGATCAAAGCAACTATAGGCAGGATTTCAAAACTGGATATTTCTTATAGTTTTTTTCCCCTTCATTCTATCTGCAGGGCTAAGTCACTGTTTGAAGTTATCTAATTAGGATAGTCCCTCATGAGCTGACATTGTCTCCATGATGGGATTTGGGAAAACATGTACTGACCTCTTAGCAAAATACTGTACAAAGCTCCCTCTACAAGGTCACTGCACAGCTGCATGGAGTCTTGTACTGTACAGATGTGCTTTGTTGGAAATGGAGCTTCAGACCAGCCTGAAGTCTGCCAAGCTTCCCTCTGCAGAAGCCAAAGTCACCGGATCAGGCTAAGGTCAACACTGTGAATCAGTGAAGTTATTCATAGCAGAAATAAGAGCTAATGTGCAGGTAAGGAATCCGGCAGCAAGCTGCAAAACCAGACAGCCTCATGCTATCGATCTTTCTGATTTCCTGCTCATGCTGCCAGACTCTGAGTGGAACAGCAAAAGATCACTATAAACTGGACACGTGTCCACAGCTGGGCCCCGGAGGAAAGTGTTGAGAATACAGAAGCAGCTGTGTTTAAACACTGAATCATGCTGCTTGTGAGGATTTAGTGACCTAATGTCTAGAAAAGCACTGAAAGAAGTGATTGGCACATGATGTAAAAGGTATGATAGTTGTCTCTAGTCAGACTGTCTTCAGATCTCCAGCTCCCAGATAATGACACGGAAGCTTCTTATTAAGTAGGAAAGCTTGGAGTTAGCATAGGCTTGTTCCCTACTATCTCTTAAAACTTAAATTAACCTGTTTATATTAATATATATTTTGACACATGGCTCATTACCTTTCCTCAGTTCTTTACATCCAACTTTCTTCGTGTCTGGCTGGTGAATCCGCCATGCCATATTCTTTCCCATTGTTCCTATCTCTGCCTGGAAGCCCTGCCTATCCTCTCCTGCCTAGCCATTGACCGTTCAGATCTTTATTAATCAGAAGGTGCTTTAGGCAGGCAAGGAAGGACAGAGACACAGCTTCACACAGTGAGATCAAATATCCCATAATAGTTGTCATTGTCATGAGAAAAGTAATGGATTTTTCAATGAACAGTGCAAAACAATATTCCCTGCCTCTTGAAGCATGAACAGAATTTTGTTGGGACCAATATGCACACAGAGAGATTCCAATCTTTGGCCTAAAGACCAACTTTGGCTACATAAAACTTATGCAGAAAACTTGCTAAAATTAGAGACTATCTGAGACTCTATCCTGAATCATAGAGTACGGTTTTATGGATTGTATTGCAAACGTCTCCAAATTATTTTGATGTAACTCTGGTTAGAAATTATTGAAGCTGAGGGAGTAGGTCTAGTTAACAGTATAAAATGCAGAGGCGTGGAGATCTGTGGCCTATTTGAAGTGCTAAGTCCCAGTTTATCTGGACAAGAGAGTTCTATAAGAGTATGCATAGGGATAAATTAAAAATGAATGTTTTGGCTCTTATATAAGGGATCTGGCATGCTAAATCAGAGAAATCTGACTCTGATAGAAGGTTGAAGAGGATAATGATTGTTTATTTAGTTCCAAGAATCAAGGTTAAAAATTTAGAGACTTTGGAAGGACATAGATGCGTAGGACTATGCTACTTTATTACCTGCTTTACAATTAAGAGTTATGGATAACTCTTTAATAATTACCATGCCCTGATTTCAGTTCTAAAACCTTGACTTTGCAGTAACGTGTGAGTGTATGTAGCAGGCAGAGATTCCCTAGGTAACTCAACCTGTAGCTAGAGGTGAGGACCTCTGCCTAGGTCAATTTGCTGTTACTGTGAGAAAACTGTTTTCTGTCCTTCAGTTGTTGGCTTTTAAAAAATCATTTTTGAAAGAGGAGTGAATAAATATTATCATTAAGAGAATGTCAGCATCTTCATATAATACAAACCTATCAGGCCATCTTTTCCTTCTCCTGTTGGGCAGGTGAACTGACCATGCCCCGTTCAAGGTGAACCATCTGCATATATGTTACAGCATCTTCTGTAATCAATTCGAGGGCTTTCTCCTTTTCATCTGATCCCCTTTCTTCTCTGTATTCACCAGCGATTGCCTCTTTATCTGGTCATTGCTATTGATGAAAGAGCATAATTAAAAGATTCCCCAACTCCTCACTTTACCTCCTCCACCATTTAGATCAAAATTTTCTTGAAGGAGCTCCCTAAATATGTTATTTTCCCTTTTTGTAATCTTTACATTTCCTCTCTAAAAAAAAAAAAAAAATCCCAGTCTCTGGCTGGGAACTATATGACTCTGTAGGAGAACATTGGCCTAGCATGGGTAAGACCCTGCATTCTATCTGCAACTGCAAAGGAAAGAGATGCAAACAATTCAAATCAGGCTTCGGGTCCTTTCATCTCTCTGAGATTGCTCTTGTCCTGGCATGGGACAATTTCTAATTTCAGAAGCTAGCTGTAAGTTTCTATCTCACCTTATTTGAAATTACATAATTGATTTCTTTCTGTTGATTTTTTTCACTTATTTTCTTAGCAACATCTTTGGTCTCAGTTTCCGTTTAACTTCATTTGGTACTTTTTCTCATCCTCTTCGAAGGGTCTCATCTTTGTGGCTTAGTCTTGTCATGCCTTATTTTTTTTCTTTCTAGACTTCCACGGGCTTGTGAGTTAGCTCACACTGAAGATATAATACTATTTGTATGCTTCCATGACTTAATCTCCTGCCCCAGTTTTCACTTTTATTTATAGTGTCATTTACTCAACTTCTCAAATGTCATTTCCGCTGGTGATTATAATATGCATTTTAAACTTTACTTTTCTTTTTCTTATTTATTTTATTTTATTTTTATTTTTTTCTTTATTAAGAAATTTTCTACTCACTCTACATACCACCCACAGATCCCCCCTCCTCCCTCCTCCCACCCCCTAGCCCTCCCTCCCAAGCCACCCCACATCCCCACATCTCCCAAATCAAGGTCTCCCATGGGGAGTCAGCAGAGCCCGGCACACTGAGCCTAGGCAGGTCCAAACCCCTTCCCACTGTACCAAGGCTGCGCAAGGTGCCACAAAAGATGCTCCAACATCAGTGACGTCACACCATTTACTGAAGGTATGGGATACTTACACAGAGCCAGGCATAGATTTTTACTGAAGCTCAGGGTGAAGCTGATACCACATAAAATGAAATAAAATAAAAACAGCCATTGGATTGTCCCTTCTCCTACTGCTCCTAGAGCTGCAGGTGCATTTCATCAAGTGGTAGCTAGAAGAAGACTTGGTACGTTGGAGTGTCCAGCATTCTTGGGTGGCCTTGGACAATATTCTCCTTTGACAGGAGGAATAACTGCATTTACGTTTCATAAAGCTGCCTAGCTTATGTAAATTTCCAAATGTTAATTCAATGTGTCTATCTTCCTATTTAAATTTTGGGTAGCTTAAATAATATTGACATGAAATTAATAGTTTTAATTATTAAATATAAATTATAGACCTGGTGAGATGGCTCAGTGGGTAAAGTTGTTTGCCACCAAGCCTGGCAACTTGAATTTGATTCCAGGATCTGCATAGTGGATAGAAGGAGAGAAGAGAATCCCACAAGTTGTTCTCTGACCTCCACACATGCACCATCACACACACACACACACACACACACACACACCAAGTGAATATACTTTGACTTTTTAACAAAAATATGTGGAATTTTACTTTTAGCAAAGTGAATCTGTGTTAGTTACTGAAGTAATTACTCAATGTAAAGGGTGCATAAGGGGATTTCCACTGAGTCAGATATTTGTGTATTAACATTGGAGCCAGATGTCTTGCTATGTTTCATCTGGTTCATACTAGCACTACAAATACCACTCAATGATCACTAAACAGACAGGAGCTTCCTGATGCTGGAAATTGCTTTGAAAAATAGACATTTTACTATTTGACAATCTCAAGATCGTATTTACAATATAAAAGTAATGTAAGCTTGAGCTGAATAACAAGATAGAACCAAACTTTGTTCCAACCCTGTAGAAGGGGCCCAATAGACATCCCAGAGTCAGATGTGTCGTGAGACTTTTTCAGGTTTTAAATAGAATTAATTACTACCCACAAATATCTTACTGATGTGACAAGACATTCAAATAAACTTAATTTGAAATTATAATTGGGAAAAGAAATAGAAACACTATTAATTTATTCAAGAATATATTGGTATTCAAAACCAAACTGTCCGTGTGGAGCCATCAGATGGCTATTCAGAGCTCAGTGGAATCATTGCTAATTCTCTTTAATTAAACTTCTGAAACTCCAGTGCTGGGAGTCACTGTAACTGAGGTCCACAAGACTGAATGAAGTCCGCTGTATTAGTTAGACTGATTGAATGTAATTTTGGTTCATTTGTGAAAGGGTGACTGCTGATCTGATTGACAGCCACCAGTTCACAAAAAAGTTGGTTAAGATAAGAATCTGATTTCAAAATTGGCCCAAGATTATTTGAAACTTTAAAAAAAGTTATAATATTTCTAAAACAAATTTTAGTTTTATTAGCCTCGGCAGTTACTGCGATGAGGAGTATTACCGTGTGCGTGTTGAGAGAAGTTGGTTCTACTGCAAGTTCTGCCATTTTAATAGATTTCTGTTAGTTTAGAAGCTATCATATACTATATTAATATTTATACTAAATTATCAAGGTAGCATTATACATATGAACTGATTACTACATTATAGCAATTACTTATTAGGAAATTAAAATGAGAAGAAACAAATGTATAGTTTACTAACATAACGTTTTCTTTGTATTATCTTAATTCTAAGCAATTTACAAGAGATAAAACTGGTCATTTTGGTTATGAGAAAATAATTGACTTAATTCAGTAGTGTTTGCGGTTATCAGATGATTAGGTTCAGAAGACAAATTTTCTCAATTATTTATTCTGTACTCTTCCATGTGTAGGACTAACATAGTGAAGGAATTAAACAGTGATGTTGTGAAAGGGAACCCAAATGTTGGATACACTGGTGACCTTCTTAGCTTTAACTGTCAACTTTACACAGCCTAGAGTCATCTGCAAAGGGAGCCTCAATTAAGGAGTTGCCCAGATCTGATTGGTCTGTGGGCGTGTCTGTGGGAGGGCCCAGCCCTTTGTGAGTGGGAGTACTCCAGGGGCCAGCATATGAGAAAGCCAAGTGTGAGCTGGTGGGTGATCAAGCCTGCCAGTAACGTTCCTCCATGGTTAGTGCTTCAAGTTCCCTCAATAATGAACTGTGAGCTGGATGTGTAAGCCAAACCAAACCTTTCTTTCCTAAGTGGCTTTTGGTTAGGGCGTGTTAACACAGTAGACAGGGATGAAACTTGAATGTTCACACAAGTCCTCTGAACTTTCATATATCATTTAATTGCTAAATAAACCTTAATATAGTATGCAAAATTAGATGAAAAAAAAGCAGATGGACACAGCCACATTTAATGAATATAATATAAATATACATATATATAAAATAAAGACAATACTATTATAACTATTTTTTTAAAAAAAGATTTATTTGTTTATTTATTTATTAATTATGTATATAGTATTCTGTTTGTGTGTATGCCTGCATGCCAGAAGATGGAGGCAGATCTCATTACAGATGGTTGTGAGCCACCATGTGGTTGCTGGGAATTGAATTCAGGACCTCTGGAAGAGCAGTTGGTGCTCTTAACCTCTGAACCATCTCTCCAGTCCCATAACTATTCTCTTTATTTCCAAAATTTAGAAGTGGGAAAATGGGCCATCCTTTGACATAGTGAGTTTTCTGTTATTGGCTGGATACTGGCCACTATTGTAAGGTACCCAATAAGAATTAAAACTATTTATTGAATAGATATCAATGATTTATATACCCAGTGACTTAAAGATTTTTTTCCCACAAACAAGAGTTACAAAGTATGTTAAATATTTGGCTTAGAATAGTCCCCTTGTCTATTGCTAGGAAAATCAAAATTTATGCATGTTCCTTTTCCAATAGTTTATGTTTTGGTAAGTAACATTTTCCACGAGTCTTCAAGAAGGGAATGCATTTTAGATGTTTTCCAAACCATTTATTTATTTATTTATTTGTTTATTTATTTATTTATCTATTTATTATTTATTTATTCATTCATTCATTCATTCATTCATTCATTCATTTATTTATTTATTTTACTCTTTGCCCTTTATTTATATACCACAGCACTACTACCCATCCTGTAAATAAGCATTAGACAACACTAGACTAAAGGTTTCCTATAATATCTTCTTGCTTGAGATTATTTGAATACACAGCGAGCTCCACAGTCATGTTGCTTGAAATAGGACAGAGTACTTCATTAATTTTAAAATTCTTGACTCCTTGAGGACTGCACTGCAAGAATTCATCAAACAGGAAAATGTGCTTAAGCCTCCTCATTGGATCTCATGATTTCTATTGCCCAAGAGGGTGGCAAGAGGGAAGAGAGTGCAAGGTGCTTCTTTTGAGTGTGCAACTTGGAAAATGCACAGAACTTCTCTTGTGTTTGTCTTTTCATCATTGTGATAAATACCTAAGAGAAACTCTTTGAAAGAAAGGTTTATTTTGTATTTTGGCTCAGCATTTGGGAGGTTTCAGTCTATTGCTTTGGGCCTGAGGTGAGGCAGAATGTCATTATGGTGGGAGTATATAGGGGAAGTTACTCACCTCATGGCATCCAGGAAGGAATGAGAGAGAGAGAGAGAGAGGAATCTTTCCAGACATACTCCCAGTGACCTAATTCCCACCATCTCCTACTATTGGCATCATATGATGAACCTGTCAAAGGATGAATGCAAGTCGAAGTCCTCACAATCCAATCACTTCCCCAAAGCCACACCTCTGAACAATGCTCCACTGGGAAGCAAGCCTTAAGTATAGGAGTCTTTGGAGGAGATACTTCATATTCAAACCATGATGGCAGTGATTGGCATCGTTTTAATCAAAATTGAGCCACACAGTAACTAAAACTGCAGAATAGTGGCTGGATTCCTCTGAGTGATCTCCTCAGCTGTCTATTAAGATGATCTATTGTATAAAAGATGGCCAGATGTTTGAGAGTACTCCTCAGTCCTAGTCACTGTGAGTTCTTCTGATAATAATCTTGCTGCTAGAATTAAAACTGTATTTCTTTATTGTTCTTCAGCCATTCCTTTAGCATATAAGACCCAGGGAAAAATATAGCAGAGTATAAAATGCTAGAGAGAGAGAGAGAGAGAGAGAGAGAGAGAGAGAGAGAGAGAGAGAGAGAGAGAGAGAGAAACACAGAGAGATACAATGAATAAATGAAGAGATCAACAACATAAGCCACCTCATACATAATACATCTTTCTCTGAGTCCACGCTGAGGACAGCGCTGTGCATTTAAAGTGAGATGCCCTGGTCACTGGGAGATTAGTATGTACAGCATCAAGAAGTCATGTGGGCTTCCATGAATACCTCAAATACCCATAAATTATCTCCTTTATAGAGACATGAAAACTTTTTTAATTATTGTAGGACGTAAGTTCTAAGTATAAAACTATCTCCCAGTTTTCTTTGTTTAAAATATTTTGTCATTCTGTATTTCTCAAAAATCTTTTAAAGATTTATTAGTCA
>CABHPR010128663.1:0-24729 GCA_902168415.1 Peromyscus melanophrys
GTGTCTTCCTCTACAGAAAAGGGGGTCTTTTACTGACTCTGGAAATCACTGAATGGCTGGAATAGCTGTCCCAGAAGGCCCCACCCAGGGGGTCCTCCCATCTCGGCTCCCCCAGGGCTGGGATTACAGGCACACACCAGCACACCCAGATTTTTACATTAGTGCTGGGGATTCCAACTCAGGTCTTCACATGTGTATACTTATCACTTTACACCTGAGCCACCTCCTCAGCCACTCCAGGCCCCTCACTCTTTTTAATTTGCTTGTTTTGAGACAAGGGCTCAATAGGTTGTTCAAGCAGGCCTTGACTTATGACCCCTGCCTGTCTCCTGTAGATGCATTGGCAGACGTGTGGCACCAGGCCCGCATTGATTGGACTGGTTCTTGATAACAGCCGGCTATAATAGCCGTACTTTCTAGTGGTGCATCTGCCCTTTACTGTGGGTCTTTTAGAAATCAAAACAGAAATCCTAAAACTAATCCCTAACGTTGGTCACTCAAGTTCAGTGGCTTCCAAGGAGGTGACAGGTGGCGATTGTAGGCAAGGTTGTCAGGCAGCCCTCACAGTTCCTCCTGGGGCACATGATGACATTTAGTTCCATCGACTGAATGCCTCTCGACTGGGCAGTTCATGCATCATCTTCACGAATCTTCGAGTAGCCCGCAAGGGCATTATCATCCTCATTGGCAGTAGAGGACACTAAGTAGGCCGAGTGGCATGGGCAGTGGAGCCAGAGTTTGCGCTCAGGTCTTGCAGAACCAGGCCGGTGCACCTGCTCTCCTGCTGCCTCGATCCTTGTCTAGCCTTTCTGACTCCAGCTCCCTGGGAGGAATTCTGAGCACTTCCTGTCCTGTTTATGTTCACTCCACACGTCCCAACAAAGCATCTTGTAGGGGGCCTGACTCTCATTCATCCAAGTCCCCTGTGGGGTGAGTGTTGCTCAGGGTAAGTGCACAGAGCACGTGAGGAGCATAAATGTCAGGCTGGCTTCAGGTAGAACTGGTTGTGAAGGGTATATTCAGTATTCTAGTAAAATCTTGACCTATACCCCCAATGCCTACCAGCGGCAACAAACACAAACACTTCCTGAAGTGACAACTGCAGTTGCTTTAGTGGCCTAACCCAATGTCTCCAGGCCCAGGTCGCTGGGTTAACTGCCTTAGTTGAGTTCTATGTTGTTACTGACAAAACCCCAATTCAAACAAGTGTCAGACAGAAGATGCCTTGGCTTTTGCCACCAGGAACAACTTTGGGGGAAGGGATAGGAGTTGGGAGAATCAAAGGAAAAGCCACGGCTGCTGGCGAGGTGAAGGATCCCACCAGCAGCACCTTCTTTGCACTGTCCAGATTTCACCAGAAGGCATGGCAGTGGCCACCCGCACCCCAGCACATGTGGAAGGGCAGATGGTTCCTCTTCCAGGTTGGATTTGGGAAATGAGGGGAAGGCTCCTGTTAACTGGGTCTGTGTTAGATGCTTGGACCAAATCACTCACTGCCCATCATTTAACACATATTTTATATTTTTGGTTGTGAGCCTAGCCATTAATAGCTGAGCCATCTCTCCAGCACATTTAACACATAATTTGAACAAAAATAATACTGCATCATGGAGGTCTGAATGACTCCCATAGGTTCGTATGTTTAGATACTTGGTCCCCAGTGGTGGAACTGTTTGGGAAGGATTGGGAGGTGTGGCCTTGTTGAAGGAGCTGTGTCATGGGGCCAGGCTTTGAGGTTTCAAAAGCCATTACCAGTGCGCCCTCTCTGCCTCAGACTTGTGGTTGATCAAGATGTGAACATTCAGCTGTTCCTGCTGTCAGGCCACCCAAGCTCCACCATCATGGACTTGAGGAATGGTAAAACCAATGAACTACTTTCTTCTATAAGTTTACTTAGTCACAGTGTTTTGTCACAGCAATAGAAAAGTAGCTAAGACTATGTCCAGCCTTATGGACCAGCAAATGTGAACTGCCCTGTGACAGACTGGAGTCAGGGAAATTAGAGCGGACATCCAAGAGCCCCCAGGCACAGAGCTGGGGAAGATTTTCTGTGTGGAGGAGACTTGTGGGTAAAGCAGCAGGGCAGGTCTGTGGCTCGGGGATACAAAGGGCTCGAATGGAAAGAGCCAGAAGTAGAGCAAAGCAGAGTGGAGGAAAGCAGGGAGAGAGGTCCCTGGAGCTTGTGAGGAGCCTTGTCTTTCTCTCGAGCTGGGGGAGCCAGGATAGAAATGGGGGACAGCAGGTGACGCAGCCACACTTGCCCTTAACTCTAGTGTAGCAGTGAGCAGAGGAGACAGCTCAGCGGAGCTGTCCAGGAGGAAAATGTCAGTACCAGATCCACAGGACCAAAGTCCAAAAATCTAGAATGGATGGGCCTTGAAGCTGGGACAAGCAAGAGAGAGGCTGACATCAGGGATGATCTTTAACTCTGGCTTAATTCCTCCCAGAGGGAAGGAGGGCTGATACCACTTGGATGAGTCATGTTGTCACCCCCAGGGAAATGACCAGGCACTGTGACTTACCAAATTCACTGGATTCTCTTGAAGTTGGGGAACTTTTCCTGAAGAGAAGGGGGGTGCAGACCCCAGCTGCAGTTACCACAGTCCACTGTAGAGAGAGGATAGAGGGGACCAGTCTCCAGCCCCTAAGGAGACCACAAACTTGAATGTCATCAGGCAAGATGCCAAGATATGCAATCCCTGGGACCCTAAGGGAGGCGATTCACCGTCAAGTTCACCGCTGCGGCACACAGCTGTACCAGCACCGTCAGGATTCTCAGCCTGGTCTCTGAGATGGCCTATCAAGTGAGATCTTGGCTCCAGTTAAAACAGAGTTTAAAAGGTAGAGGGATTGGTGCCAACAGCGTCAGCCAAGCTGGCAAGTAGCACACGAGGTGAATTGGGGCAGTTTGGAGCATTTCATTTCCACTGTGAATAAACACACAGACACAAATGTGCATACACTCAGCATCCTCTGAGTGTTTCACCCTGGTGTCGCTCTTTTTAAGAGCGCTGGATCTTAAAAAGAAAAAGAACTCTCTGTATTTTAGATATTTCTCCTCAATGGTACCCTAGACGTCTTTGGCAAATATGTTAGGATTTTAAAGTGAAATGCTAAGTCAGGGAGGAAGTTACCACAAGAACTGGTTTTTCAGGATCCCCTGGGTAGTCAGGCAAATAGGTTGTGTTTAAACCAGTAAAAGCAGCCAAACTACCCGGATGTTTGTCTAAGACAATCTAGTTGCTTTTTGCAGAGCCGGTGATGGGTGGCCATGTTGGCTGCAGGTTTTTATTTCAGGTTGTGAACGAAGGTGAGTGCCTTAAACATCATGGCAGCTTGTTTGCTTCCTGGGTTTTTGGTTTGGGCTGGTTTGTTTCTTTTGTTCTAAAAATACAAATATTAACTCAAGTGGTCTAGAGACACAGGCAATCTCAGGTAAAGACAAGACACCATCCACAAAAGCACATGATTCAGGAGCTCCGGGAACTGGCCCCACAGAGGCGCAGAGTCACAGCCACTGTGCTCTTCCCTAAGCTGGAGGAATAGTGGGCTTGAGCGTTCATTAAGCTGCTGGCACTTCAAGTCTGTAGCTGTCACACTTCCTGAAGAACAGGGCTCTAGCCCAAGCCCAACATCAGAGCTGGCAGCTGGCTCTAGAGGGGGGTCTGCCTCTGCTGGCGGAGTTCTACTCTGAGGAAATGGTGTTCAATGGTACTCTTGAAGTTTGGTATATTAGTTACTTCCATTACATTTTAGTGACAACCTGGGAGGTCATTCTAGATAGCTCCCTGGCTCTGAACACTGGAGAGCAGATGGAACTTCCTGCAACTCTCCAGCTATAAGCAGTGACTGGTGCTGGGACTTGACCCTGAGTTATGATGCTTTCCTGTGCTTCCAAAGCGATCTATCTTGCTGCTCTTTGAATTCTGGGCCCAGCTCCACACTGGGGCTAACATGTGGTTGACAGGAAACGGTAACAGTCTACATGAAAGGGAGTGCTTGATTAGGGATTTTTCTCCTTAGCTCTTTGGTGGTCTCCTTGTCCAGATCTGACTGCTGCAACCAGCAATTTGCCAGTCTACTGAGAAGATACACAGGCCACTACTGAATACGGCCAGGGAACAGAGATTCTTGTAAAGTACCCAGTAGCTATCACCCATAATGTCAAATCACAAGGCAAGGAGCCCAGCCAAGAAATCAGATTGCCACCAAGTACTCAGGCCTTCAATACAGAATCTGGCTGAGGCAGGAGGATCACTAGAAGTTCAAAGCCAGCCTAGGCTATATAGTGAGCTCCAGGCCAAGCTGGGCTACAGAGACTGCCTCAAACCCCTCCACTCTCAAAGCAGGCCTAGATTCCCTGCCTTCCTTGCACTAGTCACGTGACTAAATTCCAAGCAACAAGTGGCTGGCAGGACTGTTCTGAGACTTTGGAACTAAAAGGAAGACCCAAACAAAGGAGGTTAATCCTTCAGCTCCTGTCTTCCGCTTCGGCTGCTTGGATGCTGAAGTCCACTCAGTAGAGGTTAGGGCTCCCCAAGCTTTAACGTGCCTGTGAGTCACTGGTTAAAACTTCAGATGACTCAGTGGGTTCGTTTAGACCTGGGTCTCTAAACGACATCTGCTACTGAAAGGAAAATTCTTGGAACTTAATGGCAGTAACAATAACTCATTGGGAAAAACTAAACTGGGAACCATGGATCCTCAGATATGCCAGTAAATAAAATGGTTATTTGAACCGGATATCTCATTGTCTCAAAATACTGCACTAGAAGCATCCGTTGATCACAGAGAAAAACCACAATTTTACCTTGGCAGGTGACAACTTCAGTATTCAAAATGAGTGTCCTCAGCCTTGGAACAAAATAAAATTGTGAGAAACTGATGACCTAATGAAGAGAATTCAACATAAAACATGTGATGCCCTTACATCTATAAACTCAATGTAACAATAAGGAAACACCAGAACCCCAAATGAGGGGTATTCCATAGAACAACTGGTCCTTCATGTTCAAAAGTATCATGGGGAGACCGAAGAATTGTTCCAAATTAAATGAGACAGACACAAAGCCAGTTCTGAACCAGGTCTCCCACTCTAGAGGACATTACCAGAACAAATGGGGGCAGAGGAATTGTTACCTGGGAGACTGCCCTTCTCGAGTTAGGGCATGAAGCATCAGGATGACAACTTACTTTCAAATGGTTTAAAAAATAAACTCTTCACACTATATTTCTAAACTTCTTTTACACCTTTTGTGATAGTTTCAAATAAAAAAATAAATTCAACTTAAAAAAAGTCATTCTTAGTAACAGAGTGAACATTTTGAGTCTGTCACAGGGAATTTGAGGCTTGGATGTAGACATGGTTGTTTGGATTTGACCACGTTAAAACCCTCCTTTAAAAAGTCACTGGGCTGGAGAGATGGCTCAGAGGTTAAGAGCATACACTGCTCTTGTACCCGAGTTCAGTTTTCAGCATCCCCAGTGGGCAGCTCCCAGTCATGTGTAGCTCTAGATTCAGGGGATCTGACGGTCTCTGCTGGACTCTGCCAGCACTGTACTCACACCCACACACACCCACACACCCACAGACACACATGTGTACCAGCATTGTACTCACACTCACACACACACATATCCACAGACACACATGTGTACCAGCACTGTACTCACACACCCCACACAGATATATTCGCATAATTAAGAAACTGGGGTTGGGGGCTGGAGAATTGGCTCAGCTGTTAAGATCTACTTTATTAGATTTTTTTCATTTTACACTTACAACATTCTTATGTTCCCAGCTCCTCTGTGGTGGCTCACAATCATGTGACTTCAGTTCCAGCAGATCTGCAGACACACGTGGTGCACATACTCCATGCAGGCAAGACACTCATACACATAACATTTTAAAGTATTAAAAATATAAAGTTAAAATCACTCTTCAGGACACAAAAGCTGTTTGAATTTTACTTTCTAACTCTGTTCTCACCCCAACTCCAGTTACAAGAAACTTTCTACTTGTTTTGCACTGATGTTTAGAAGGGCTTTGTTGGAGGGATGGAGCAGGCTTTACAGCTGATGCTGGGCTAACCCCAGGGCTGCGCTGCCTGCACCCACCCTCTAGACACTCGTCCACATGAAGTACATACAACACTCCTACTTATGGAGGACTGATGGGAAGCAGCATGAGCCAAATACACAAAAATCAGAACTGATTTTACTAATATAAATCTTCTGCTCATCAAAAGGCACCATTTAGAGTAGAGCTTAAGACTTTTTCCACTCATGACCTTTGCCACAGAGGAACTCCTGCATGGCCCTGAGTGCAGAGTAACTTTTACTCATGACCATTCCACCAAGGAACTCGTGCATGGCCCTGGGTATACAGGTGTATAAAACTATACAAACCAACATTTACTGGTAAATAAATTTATGGTTTACCTAAAACAATTGTTACACATATGTTCATATTTATTAAGAATGAGATGTATATGCTTATTTTTCCTGAACAAATTAAATCTTGGCTGAATATTTAAGACCTTGGGATCTAGAACATCTTCAGTGTTTGCAAAGTTAAATCAAATGCTGGTCTTATGGTCATCAGTGCTGAGAAGCCATTTCACAGAAATGTAGCAGCAGGGGCATGCTTGGGGCCCTTTCAGAAAGGGTTGGAAACCCGGTCCTCATCTCAGGCCAAAATTCATTGGACAGTTGTTGCTTTTTTTTTTTTTTTCTATTGAAACTTAAGTAGCCTGATCTACATAATGAGTTCCAGGACAGCCAGGGCTACATAGTGAGATCCTATCTCAAAAAACCAAAAATAAACAACAACAACAACAACAAAATAGTAAATATTCTAACCTAATAAAAGAAAAATACAAGCGGCAATAGGAAAATATTGAAGGCCTTTGTTTTCCATAATTAGCTCATGTTTCTATAAGAGCAGAAAGTTTTATATGTACAGGAAAAATACTGCTAAACAAAACACACAATAGTCTCGACCTGAGCGGAGCTGTTTCTGGCAGACTGGGCAGAGTGACAGCGTGAACAGTGTGAAGTATGGATGCTGTGTGCTCAGGATCAAGACTGTACTGAAGCCACCAATTCAGCCTGGGTGCACACTGCCAGAAACATCTCACATCTGTTATGTATCTGATTTTTAATTAATTTTGTTTGCTTAATTTTAGAAACTTTTCACTGTTGCCAGTTTTTAAATCACCTTTATATTCAGTTACTCCATATGGCCCTTCTTGACCTGCAGTTCAAGAAGCCATGATTTAGAGAATATGCACATCACAGAATGAAGAAATTACTCACGGCACACATGACCTAGGACTTGTATCTAGAACACAGAGACAACTGCTACATCTCAACAATTAACAATCAACCCAATTTTTAAGAGCCCGATGTGATGGTGCACATGTTTAATTTCAACTGCTTGGAAGGCTTCAACAAGAGGACTTTTTCTTAAAGTAAAATTTTTAAAAGGGCTGGAGATGACCGGGTGGCGGCGGCGCACCTGTAATCCCAGCACTCGGTAGGCAGAGGCAGGTGGAGCTCTGTGAGTTCGAGGCCAGCCTGGTCTACAGAGCTAGTCCAGGACAGGCTCCAAAGCTACAGAGAAACCCTGTCTTGAAAAACCAAAAAAAAAAAAAAAAAAGGGCTGGAGATGTAACTCAGTGGTGGACCACTTGACTCACATGTTCAAGGTCCTAGAGGTTTAAGCCCCAAAAATTAGAAGAAAAAAGAAAGCTGTGTGGTGGTGCATACCTTCAATTCCAGCACTCGGGAAGCAGAGGTAGACAGATCTCTTGAGTTTTAGCCCAACCCCGTCTACAAAGTAGGTTCCAGGACAGCCAGGGCTGTCACACAGAGAAACCCTGCCTCAAAACAAACAAACAAAACAAAAAAACAAAAGAGAAAAAAGAAAAAGGCAGCCAAGTCTTAGAAGCACACTTCACAGACTAGAAACATACACAAACCACTGGGCTAGTGTGCATGCACGCACGCTGACTGGACAGATTAATAGTAAAGAATGTGTGTCTAGTCAGGCATGCTGGCCACACACTATCATCCCAACACTTGGGAGGCTTACCTAAGATTTCCACAAGTTCAAGGCCAGCCCGGGATACATAGTGAGGCTTTATCTTATACTATCTCATAAAACCAACAACAACAACAAACAATCCCCCTGCCCCGCCTCCAAAAGAGTATCGCTCTTTTTCCTTTGTTTTTTGAGACAGGGCTTCCCTGTGTAGCCCTGGCTGTCCTGGAACTCACTCAGAGACCCGACTGTCTCTGCCTCTGAAGAGCTGGGATTAAAGGTGTGCACAATGTTTGAAGTTGCTTCCCCATCATCTAGGCACTTGGTTGTGGGATGTAGATAAGAAAATTGGCCGGGCGGAGGTGGCACACACCTTTAATCCCAGCACTTGGGAGGCAGAGCCAGGCAGATCTCTGTGAGTTCGAAGCCAGCCTGGTCTACAGAGTGAGAGCCAGGGCAGGCACCAAAACTACACAGAGAAACCTTGTCTCAAAAAAAAAAAAAAAAAAGAGAAAACTTGTTATTGAAAATGGCTGATGGAACATTGGGAGTACTATAGAGCTTACTAGACTTTGTATATTTCCAAATATCAAATTAAAAGGAAGAAACAACAAAAATAAAGATTGGGAGAAGGGGAAGCAGCTACAGAGACGGCTCAGCAGTAAGAGCACTGGCTGCTCTTCCAGAGGACCAGGGTTTGATTCCCAGCACCCACACCGTGGCTCAGAACTGTGTGGAACTCCAGTTGCCAAGGATCTGGTGCCCTCTTCAGGCCTCCTCATACACAGCATGCATGCGGTAAACACGCATACATGCAGGCCCCGCCCCACACACACATTAAGAGAAGGAAGAAAGGAAAGAGAATTAGAATAATTCATTAACTGCTTGATGGTTATCATATGAACTTCAGAAGGCATGGTGGAGAGCTGGGCATGACGGCCAGAGACGGGGTCCATGCTCCTGCGAACAAGCTCCTAGAAGCAACCCTGATGAAACTCATGGGATCACTAAAAAAAAAAAAAAATCAAGACTTGAAAATGAAAAGGGAAAGTGACTAGTGGGGAAGAGAGGGATCAGTGGGAAGGGACGATGCACATGTATGAAAATGTCATGATAAAGCCTATAATTATGTATAATTAACATTCTAATGAAAATGTCTAAAAAGAAAAAATAAGAGTTTAGGTTAATTGGGTTATTATACTTTCCAAAATAAAATATCTGCCAAGAATTTTCATTGATAAAACTTTTCTGTGTTGGGGAGAGGGAGGAGAGTTGGGTATGGCAACGCACGCCTGGAATTCCAGTACTGGGGAGAAGGCAAGATCAGAAATTCTAAGTCAGCCTCTACTACACAGCCAGTGAGGCCAGCCTGGGCTACATAAGACCTACAAAAAAATGTATTTAAAATTGACCAAGCCAGGTTTATTGGTCTAGGCCTGTCATTTAAGCACCTGGGAGGCTGGGGTAGGCAGGCTGTGAGTTCAAGACTGGCCTGGCATTCAGAATGAGCTCAAGGCCTGGGCTATACAGCAAACCAACAATCAAAAACCACAAAGATTGGCAGACAAGAGGAAAAAAGTCTCAACAAGAAAAACGGCATAAAGAATAAAAACATGCTTCTTCAAATAGCAAACAAAAAATTTTAAAGTAGTAAAGATATACCTCATTTAAAAAATGTCACATTCCATATCTAGTGATTATAACAAATACCGGTACATGTGAATGGACCTCACTTGCCTATGAAGGATGTATTTAACTGACTCACAAATATTCAAATGAATTAAAGAGCACAGTTCATGGTAGACACAAACACACACACACACATATATATGCACATATACACACAATACTTATTTTCCTTAACATCAATATATACACATTTATTTGAACACACATCCTACATGAATTGTGTGTGCTTGTACGGCACTACATCCTGCAGCCAGCCTTATTAACGTGGAGACATCAGAAGCCTAATCTAGGGCAGGAGCAGAACAGAGTTCTAGCATTTCTACTATTTATCATTGCATGGGAGGGAGTCTACAGTCACACAAACCAAGGGAAGTAATAATTAGAAAAAGAGAAACTCTCTGGACACAACCCACAGCTGAGACTCCAGAGCAGTGGTTCTCAGCACATTATTTTGCTGGTACTTCATAGCTGTAATTTTGCTGTTATGAATGATAATGTAAATGTATGATATGCAGGATATTTGATACACAGCCCCTATGAAACAGCTGTTCAACCCCCAAGGGTTCATGACCCACAGGTTGAGAATCACTGCTTATAACTCAAAAACTTGGGAAGCTGAGGCAGCCAAGTTCGGGGATGGACTGGGCTATACAGTGAGTTCAAGGTCAGCCTGGGCTACATTGTGAGGCCCTGTCTCAAGAGAGAAATCTTTACAATTAAGGGGGTGGGGAGTTAGTGCAATGGTTCAGAGAAAAGGGTGCTTGCCGCCCTGAAAGTCATCCTGATAGGTACACATGTATATTCATCCTCACACCACACACACAATTTTAAAAATATGTGTAAGATACAGACAGATATAAAATACAACGTCTAGTTCTAGGGCTAGGGTTAATTAGGTACAAGTTAAACCTTGAAGCTCTTGGTAAGCCAAGGAATTAGTTAAGCTCCGGAGTGGGGATCACTATGCACTCACGGAGACCAGGACACCTACAGACCAAGTCTGAGAAAATGAGAGCTTCAAGAAAAAGTCATAACAGATTGTGAGCCGAGTTTAAAAGTGGAAGTTGTGGGTTTGCACTGGTAATCAATTAGTAACTGTGGAGATACCCTTACTTACAGCAACCAACGTGAAGACTTGTGAAACTGGGAAAATCATCAAGAATCACGTGGTGTTTTGTTTTGGTGGGGAAGCTTGGAAGGATAGGGAGTTTGATAATTTTGCACAAGTTTCTCCACAAACTGCCAATTAGGGGGAAAAATAGTTAATTTGGTAAATAATTGTCCTGTTGGTAAACCCAGCTGCATGTTGGTCAGAAAGGTCACCAGTGAGGACCAGAGGAAAAGTAGTCTGGCCCTGGCTGTGGCACTCAGGTGAAGACACAGCCACAGTGTAGATTGTAGATGTAATACCTGAAATCTAATTTCAAGGATGTAACATTGAATCCAAATTGAATAACATTACAAAATAATGTCAATCGCACGCAGTAAGAGAAAACAGCCTTAGCCTGGCAGAGAAAAGATGCTGCAGGACAAGGAATCACAGAACTGGATATTGGCCTGCAAATTTGAATTTTTGTTACCCTAAACCATGCTGTGTAAGAGAATTCACTTTCTCCAAAGGAAATGCAGATGGAGAGGAAGGGGCATAGACCAGCCGTTTTACAATGGTTCAAAAACTGCTGAGCAGTGGCAACATCTGTAATCCCAGCTGTTTGGGAGACTGAGGCATGTGGAAGTATGAGGCTGACCTGGCCAGTTCAGCCAGTGTCTAAAATCAAAACAGAAAACAGACAGCATGCTTGCTGGCCCTAGGTTCAATCTCAGTTCCACAAAGAGAGGAAAAAAGATTGAAATAAAACAGCAACTGTGGGCAAATGTTAAGCACTTTTAAGTTTATAAAAATCCCCAACATCACTGGAATCCCAACATTGGGGTTGATTTCACTGCAAAGCCGTCTTGTGGCTGCTGTAGCCTGTCACCGGAGCCTCATCTCCCAGTGGCAAATGTCCTCCCTCACATTTGATGAGAGATGAGCAAGGAAAGGGAAGTTATTGGAGTGGATATGACTGATGTACAGGGTAGGATAGACAAATATTGAAGAAATTAAATTTTAGGGCTGGAAGGATGGCTCAAGGCTAAGAGCGCTGTTTTTACAGAGCTAGGTCTGGTTCCCAGGACCCACAGGGCTATCTGTAACCTCAGTTCCAAGGGTTCCAGGAATAAATGTGGTGGAGACATGCATGTAGGTAAGACATTCACACAAAGTTAGAATAGAAAATTAAATTTTCAAAAAGAAAAAGTGTAGGTTTGCCTTAACTTGACAAATAGGATCCATTTTACAACACTGAACTTTCTAATCCATTAAGAACCCACATTTCAATACTGATTTTGCAGACATTCTGAAATTGTTCCTCTTTGGAAATCAATGCAAAACATTAATTGTCCCGCAGTAATCAATGTTACATTGTCCCCGGAGTTCTGGACCTCCTCTCAGCGCAATAAGTCAAGCTGCACTGCGCTGGCGGTCACAGCGGCGGCTGTCACTGCAGCCCAACACCCACTCCGCCTGCCGCACTGTCTGTCACTCCTGTCTGGTCACCAGCTCGGGTCTTCACAGCCAAGAACCACACCAGGCTTCTTCTCCCCGTAACACATAAACCGACACTCACATATGGTCTCCTCAGCATAGCAACAAAAAGCACCATTTACATACGTGTGAGTAAAGCACAGACACACTGGCCCACAAGTGTGAGCTCAAGAGCAAACACAAACGTGTGGTAGTTAGGCGTGTTTTCATTAGGGTTCGTGAGGGAGACACTAAACTGAGGGGAGGCGCATGAGAAATATTCTGTATGACTTTTACAGGTGATCATGTGAACATAAGCACTGCTCATAGACAGCCACATGTGGTGGCACATACCTGTAATCCTGCTACTCTCGAAGCCAAAACAGGATAGCTTCTCAGTCTGTGGCCAGCTGACTGCCTCAAATACACATATGTACTGTTTTAATAGTCAACAGTACACTGATTAAAAAAATTATACAAAAGAAAATTAAAACTAGGTATTGTCAAATCAAAAGATGATTTTGAAAAAAAGCAAAGCTAAGGGTGATGCTCCTAACTTGGCAGGGCTCCAAGCTCACCAGACCACTGCAGTGTAACTTCTGTTATAACGTACTATATGTTAGGTTCTCGGGCTGTGGTTCTGTGGCGACTAATGCCATCCTTTCCGGAAGCCCACAGCTGCCTCAGTGGCGAGCCATGACACCATCTCTGCACTCAGACCAATGAACACCAATCAACTCAATCATCACGTGCTGATTACTTCCGTCTCCATCAGCTGCCACTTCTTGGACAGCAAATGTTATTTTAATACATGTATTTCTAAAAACCTGTTCAGAAAAAGTTGAGATCCTAATTGTTAGAGAAACTTACAGGGTCAGCATGCTGATTTCAATTTTGCTTTTTTTTTTCCCCCATTTTTCGAGACAGGGTTTCTCTGTGTAGCTTTGTGCCTTTCCTGGATCTCGCTCTGTAGACCAGGCTGGCCTCGAACTCACAAAGATCCGCCTGGTTCTGCCTCCTGAGTGTGATTTCACAGGTTTAAAAAGATGTGTCAAAGGAATAAGGGGTGTTTCCAATTGGCCCAGACTCATGAGGAAACATTGACATCAAATTTTGTCAAGCCTAGATAGAGACCCATTCTTCATTTCTCTTAACTACCTCAGAAATGTTCATTGGAAAGCAAGCTTTAGCTACTACCTATTTCAACAGACTTTAAAATGTGCTGGTCTTCCAGCCCAAGTCCCTGCAATTTCTGGAGTAGTCCTTTTTGTGTGGCTTCAATGCGGCCAAACCCCAGCTCCATTACCACAGTCACTGCGGGCAAGCTTTTTCTTAAAGGCTCCATACACAGTATTGTCACGGAACCAGTCCCAAAGGGTGTTTTTCAGAACTCAATGAGCAGTGTGTGGTAGTGCAGCAGTCGGGAGGCAGAGAGGCAGACAGATCTCCCTGAGTTTGAAGCCAGTCTGATCTACATAGTAAGTTCCAGGACAGCCAAGGGTATACAGAGTCCCTACCTCAAAAATAAAAGAGACCGTTCTGTGAAGAGGTCATCACAAAGCCAGGGGTGCTGCTCTGTAGTGTGTACCTACTATGTATGGGGCAGATTTCGGTACCCTGGCCAAGAGCTCCCTTGGAAAATTCTATGGAACAGTTTTTAGTATTATCAACTACATTTGTTCATCCAAACCACTTTTGCCTATAGCTGCAAAAGTTGACTCATGATCTCTCAAACTGCACATCTGCATTCAATCCAGGATTAAAATCTCTGCAGGTCCCAACTGCTGCCACTTCTAGTGCACAGGCTTGTGTCGTCCTAAGTATGGTGCATCATTTACTGTAGGGAACTGTTATTTAAGTCATCTACCTATACAAAATTATACCTACTAAAACTAGTTCAAAACTCAAAAGGATGTATGTTTAGCATACAATCTAGTACTTTTTTTTATCTCCCACTAACTTAAGTAATGTGAGAAACAGCTACCATTCAAGGGCTGATAAAGACCTTTCTGAATGTCAGTTTTAACATACATGGCCAATTTGAAATCAGCAAAACAAAATCTCCATGTGCCATGTTTTACTTAGAATTCCATCAGCAACCAAAATTCATCTACTAACATATGCCGTATCAATGGTCAACTTTTTGAAAATGCACACGCCCTTGACTACAGAGGGAATGCTAGTTTGAGGTAATATTCCATGCTACCACAAGGTTCCCCGACCCCCCAATATTCAGTAACGAAGTAACTTGCATGGTTTCCTACCCCTTGCAGAAGATACACTCTTGCCCAGATTTAAATACACAACCTACAGTAGTAGGTAAGGCTGTAGCTTTGCCAGGTAACTACATGGTACTTTTATATCAAGAGCAAGGAATCTCAAAGTACTCCCCAGTGTCTCACACAAGGTGAAGTGTCCTGTAACGAAGCACAATGAACTCATCTTATCTATGCGTGCCTGTGTACACACGCTGAAATTTAGAGACCGCAGCCACAAGTCTCCAGTTAGCCCTCACACAGGAGCATACTTACCTAGTTTGTGCCAATCTGATCTTCAGCACAGCATTGTGGTAGTCTGTTAGCTGTCTAGTTCAAATTCTATCATGAAGTCACACGAATTTAAAATAAATTATAAACAAAAACCAAATTATAGATAAAACGCTAGCTACTAGATATAAGTAGTCAACACTCTTATATGACAAGTGGATGGCAAGTCTTTAACACATATGACAGAACTCCTGGCCAACAGCACTAAGACGCATGTCACTCCTGCCCAGGAAAAGCTTACTTACCCACTTCTCTGAAGGGCACATCACTCTCCCTATTGCTTCTAGAGGTTTCTTTCAGGGCTAGAGAAGTGGCTTTAGTGGTTAAGAGCACTTAATGCTTATAGAAGGCCTAGGTTTTGGTACCCACCACTAATGGTGGCTCACAACTCAGTCCTAAGGGCTCTAACCCTCCTCTAGGTTCCCTCGGAACCAGGCACACAGATGATACACACGCAAGCAATACTCAAACACATAAAATTAAAAAAAAACAAAAACTCATCTGCACTACACCTGGTGCTCACTTTAAAAGTACCTACAGCCCTAAACAACCCCTGTAAGGAACATGTTTATGGCATAATTTCAAGCAATAAACCACAAACCTCATCTGGGAGAGTGTAGTTAGGTAAATGAAGTCCTTGTTCTGCACATGCCCACAAGCTACTGTATGCAACCAGAATTTCAGTTTTCATTTAAATCGGCAGTTCTAAACCAGGCGGTGGTAAGGCATGTCTAAAACCAGCACTCAGGAGGTAGACGCTGGAGGATCTGAGTTTGAGGGCAGCCAGGGCCACAGAGAACTCTGTCTCAAAAAACAAAAAATAGCAAGCAGATCTGCAAACAGCACTCTAATGTCCAACAACTTCTGTAGTATGGTAAGATCTTATACATTTATTGCTTCTGCCCAACAGCTATCATGCATTAACAAAGACACTTCAAACAAATGAACATGATCTATTTTCTTACTCCATGAGAAATTCCGACCACCTGACAAAATACCAGTCTATGCAAACCCTATCTCCCTAAAATTTTTAACTTCATATGCAAACTTCTTCAAACTAGAACCTACTTCAAAAACCTTAAAACCTGAAACTTTCTGTACAAAAGTACTAAGATATGCATATTTCTCTGCCATCCCTAAGCACCTCCCAAAACCAAGTTAGGTGACATTCTGTAATCCTAGGCCAAATAGGAGGCAGGAGATTGAGGCCAGCCTGGTCTACAGCTCGAGCTCCAGGACAGCCAGGACAAGAGAAAACCTGTCACAAAGGGGCAGGGGGGGTGGGGCACTCTCCCTTTTAAACTTAACTGCTTCAATTAAACATAGTCTAGGCCACACAAAACCAAGTCAACATGCCCACTGAGTATAATTTCAGAAAGATGAATGATTTCAATTTCAAAATCTAAAATGAAGACCATTCTGGGCACAAAAGCTACACAAGGTGTCACACATGTGAAATGAGATTTGCAAGTTGTCAAGCTAAGTCTGGCTATGCATGGTAGTACATGCCTATAATCCCAGCACTTGGCCAAACTGCCAAATCTGAAGCCAGCCTGATCCATGTGGCAACAGGCTAGCTAGTCGAGCTATGAGTGTAGTGGCACATGTGGGAGGTAGAGGCAGGGTGATCTCTAAATTCTAGGCCAGCCACAACTACATAGTGAGACCCCGTCACCAAAAATAAACAAAAAGCACCCACTGGTAGTAGATGAAGTCCAAAACAAAACTGTATTTCAAACGTGCAGGTTTGCTTGGGTACCAGCTTCCTATCACTGTTGTAAACCACGCCCTGTATGAGCCCCAACTCCTACATCTTATTTTACAAGTGGTCTGGGTGACAAGGTACCACAGCATCCTGAAATTAGGTCCCATTCCGTAACTATGCCAAGTCTTTCCAGGAGGTGGGGACAGGTACAGCCCAGCGGTAGTCATCTTGTCTATTCTGTCTTTTCTCCAGCACAGTGAGTAGCTACTGCTACTGTCACAATAAGAACTTAAGCTAACCTGCTGTGGAGGATTGATAAGTAAAACACTGATTGGCTAGTAGCCAGACAGGGAAGTATAGGCAGAACTAACAGAGAAGAGAACTGAGAGAACAAGAAGGCAGGGAGGAGACGACACCAGCCTGCTGTCCAGGGAGCATCATGTAAAGGCAGCAGGTAAAGCACATGGCAACATATAGATGAACAGAAATGGGCTGAGTATAAGAGTAAGAGCTAGACAATGGTAGGATCTAAGTGTCTGTGTGTTTATTTTATAAGTGGACTACAGGACTGCTGGGGCTTGGTAGGACCCTGAGAAAAAAAAACTCTAGCTACACTAACCATTTTGTAGCATAGAAATCAGAGTTGTGATAAACTTAACTATATACACAACTTAACTATATACACAACAGCTCAGTAATTAATAAAGGGAACTAAATGAAACACACTAGTATTGTCAGAGTTAACACACACCTAACAAACCCAACTTTGGGAGGCTAAGGTTGGCCTGACTTACACAGCAAGATCTTGTCTAAACCCCCCCCCCACACCCCCAAACCAAGAACAGCTCACGTTTTACAGAACTGGTAGCTGCTTCCAGCTCTGCACTATTAAGCCAGCAGCCCCTGCTACAAATGCCTACGGCCAAGAGAACCCAAGAAAATAAAAGCATAACCATCCACTGTTGAAGGAATTTTTATTAAAGCAAGAATTTTATAATCCAAATTACGTTTCCTTGCTCAGTCACCAGCTCTGCCACTTAGAACAGAGCTGACATCCCAAGCTATTCCACAGTAAAGAATTACAAAATTAAAGAAAGGAATGCTTTAAATTTTTGTACTTTGCTGAAAATTCTTTTCCCAGGGTCTATAAAACATTAATTTGTTTTTATATTTTACTATTTTTTTGTATTTTTTGTTGTTTTAGGTCAAGTAATCTAGGACTAGCATTGTTTGCTAGACCTGGCATTTGCTCGGTACATAAGGTTCAAAGTTTCCTTTCCTTTTTTTATTTATTTTATATTTTGCAATGTTTTTTTTCATAATATTTAAATTTTTCGATGTTTAGATATTTTTTCTTCGGTGAAGCACGAGTTTCTTTTCGTGGTCCCTGATCAATCTGTAAATGTAAAAAAAAAAAAAAAAGACCAATAGTAACACGTAATTAAAGGCCTTTACAGAATCCTGTAAGTCAGTAGGCTGCCTGTTTTTACTGGCACACAGCCATACCCACTCTCTAACATCAGAAACAACATGGCCCACAAACCCAGGGCTCTAGTAATTTTTAGAAAGGGTCTGCTGAACTGTAGTCTTAACCTCACTAGACTCACGAAGCAACACTGTTTCCTGGTGGTGGGACAGAGGCCCCAAAAGACCACTGAATCCATCATCCAATAAAATAAGCATTAATTGGGGGGCTGGAGAGATGGCTCAGCAGCTAAGAGCACTGTCTGCTCTTCCAGGACCCAGGTTCAACTCCCAGCACCCACATGGCAGCTCACAACTGTCTGTAACTCCCGTTCTAGGGCACCCAATACCCTCACACACATAAGTGCAGGCAAAACCCCAATACATATAAAATAAGTAGTTTTTTTTTTTTTTTAAAAGGCATTACTTGCCAGGCAGCGGTGGCGCAGGACTTTAATCCCAGCACTTGCGAGGCAGAGCCAGGTGGATCTCTGTGAGTTCGAGGCCAGCCTGGTCTACAGAGCCTGGCACAGGCTCTCTCCAGGACAGGCACCAAAACAACACAGAGAAACCCTGTCTCGAGAAAAAAAAAAAAAAAAAAGCATTACGTGTGAAAGCCAACTTCTGTTACAGGCCACTTCATACAAATCACTGTGCAAAACAAGTGCTGACTTAAAATACTGGTCAGTACCAGACAGAGAGGAGCCCCCTCTAACTGTTATGTATCTTCCCCTCTGAAAAACAACTAACATATTTACTTGTAAAGTAAATCTTTGGTATAGATGGGCAAGGCTGGCAAGGAGACAGAGGAAGAACTCACTTAAACAGTCGGAACACCAGTGGCACTGTTCACTGCCTTCTGGGCAGCCTCTTTTGCTTGGTGGGCTTGTAGTACAGCTACAGCTTCATCAACCTAGACAAGGGCAAACGTAACTGGCTGAGCAAAGAGTGACCAAAGAGTAACTGACAAATCCTCACCACAGCAGACCTTTCGAGTGGAGTGAGCTCTGAGTAGCAGCAGTTACCAACCCGGTCGCAGGAGCCGAGCAAAGGATCTGAGCAAGTTTTACAATCTAGCAATGTGAGCTTTGGGTCAATTATTCAAAATGGAGAAACAAGCACTACAGGTTACCTGAAGGTTTATATCCCTATTTATAAAGGTAACTGCATACACACCATGTAAACGTTCTGCAGAATAAAGCTTTCGAAGAACGAATGCTGCCAGGCGGTGGTGGCGCACGCCTTTAATTCCAGCACTTGGGAGGCAGAGGCAGGTGGATCTCTGTGAGTTGGAGGCCAGCCTGGTCTCCAAAGCGAGTTCCGGGAAAGGCGCAAAGCTACACAGAGAAACCCTGTCTCGAAAAACCATAAAAAAAAAAAAAAGAAAAAGAAAAAGAAACGAATGCCAAAAGTACCTTTGAGCGGAGAGACTCTGGAGACTCAAGCATGTGAAGTAACTCTGAATTATCAATCTCCAACAGCATGCCTGTGATTTTACCAGCAAGAGTAGGGTGCATGGCTTGAATAAGAGGAAACAGCCGTTCACCTAGAAACAAAAAACTCTATCAGAAAGTAGTGATGGCCATTATCAGCCTGGGGTTTAGGAACCTTATTAACACACCCATCTGAACACAATCTGTCACAAGCTAATCACATCTGGTGGAATCAGTCTCTCAACTGTCAGTATTCATTCCCTTCTTTGTTCCAAAGTTGGAGTACCACTTCCCACTAGCTCCCAGTTTGCATTCCTTCCCACTACTGCCTTATGCCACCACATTTAGGTGTGGACTCTGTAAGTGACAGGCCAAGCGAGCTACTTACCCAACATTTGCTTTTGCTCTTGAGGGGGGGCAGATGCCAACATGGAAGCAGTTAAAGGTTCTTGACCTTGCACATGAACAGCAGGCTAGATATAAAACAGGAAACCTCTTAGCAACCAAAGTAATGAAACACAAGGCTGACCGACGGCCATCAATGGGCAATTATAGGAATCTGAGGGAAATACCAGCTGGGGGCTAAGAAATAGACAATTCTATGACACATCTGCACTTGAGACACAGTTACATTTTAAAGTCTTCCTTGGAGTCATATCATGTTCTGGTGCATGATTAGGAAAAAGGTGACATCTAAACCAATTTAACTGAACTTTCCTTCACGTATTCCTTACATCCATGTCAAACCAAAGCACTACACATTAATTCAGAGACTGCTGGCTGCTTTCTAGTCCTAAAAACCTCTTCACATAAAATCAAACAGTAAGAAAGATGGTCACAGATCATGCAGCTAACTAACATCGTCTTTGATTTTAGCTAAGCACCACGCCCCCTACAAACGAACAATGAAATCACACCTGTTGCATGGTAACTTGTGGCTGTGCATTGAGATGTTGCTGGGGATTGCGGACTCCCGCAGCGTATTTATACTGGGGAACGGTGCGGACAGCGGGAGCGGCTGCGGCGGCAGCGGCCGCAGGACGTGGACCCATGGTCTGGGTTGAAGTGTTCGCTAAAGAAAAGAAAAGATGTTTCAGTATCGTGCTATTTCAAATTGGAGATCCTTTTTTTTTTTTTTTTTTTAACAGAAAGGGTTAGGACTCACCAACACGCTGTGTTGACATGACTCGTGGAACCTGTGAGGAAGCTGGTCTCATAGTACTAAATGGTGGTCTAGGAGCAGCTGGGCGGATAGCACCGGGCATATTCTGGAATGCTGTATTTAACAATAACACACATGAACTGAGAAACTCACCAAGCGAAAGCTAATGCTTTTCTAGGGCTGAGCTTTGAAGCTACAGTCATCAAGGCAAATGAAGACTTAGAGCAAATCCCCAAATTTTTATCTAGGGAAATCAAACCTACCCACTGAAGATCCCTCAACCATAAATAATCAAGAGCAATTTACCACTGTAACAGGACAAATTTGCCTCATAGATGGTATACTGAACCCACAGCTTAGCAGATGGTAGGTTACGTGTTATATCTGAGCTACACCCCCAGGTTCCAATCCCAGTCATAACTAAAAGAGGCTTACGATGAGGTCTGGCACCCTGAGCAGTCCAGCGAGGACTTGGTCTTAGTTGAGCAATTTGGCTAGGAGGATAGTATGCAGCACGGTTCTGAGTCTGTGGAAAGAAGTCCGTCGGCTTTAGTGGGGTAGCCCTCCACAAGACACAACCATCAATGTCTGTTCTCCCAACAGTTCCCCACCGACACCTGCCATTCCCCAATTCCATCTAACGACTTACTGCTTTCTTATCACACACTACCTCAGCCTACGAACCCGGTATGAAGAAGCCCTTTCTTCTGCACACGTACCTGGGGGATAGCTGCCATGAAATACCCTGAAGGCGGTGCTGGCTGGTAGGGGTTGATGACCGGGTTGGGCACAGCCCGCACACTTGCCATTCTCTGCATATACTGGTTAGTGAGGTGAGCCTGGCGCTCTTCTTTGCGCTGAGCTAAAGCTACATAGAGTGGCTTCGTGGCCACAATCCTGCCATTCATCTCCGTAACTGCTTTAGTGGCTTCTTCAGGGGAAGAGAAACACACAAACCCAAATCCTTTGCTGCGACCACCCTCCATCATAACCTGTAGAGGAGAATGGAGGAGTTAGTGCAATGCAGAATAAACCACAGAACTGTCATTACAGTCCCAGTCACTGAACCAAGGAATCCTGTTAGTGCCAGGAACCCCCTTGTATCAACTGAGTTCTTCCCTACACTCAATACTTGGGGCATCATAACACGCATTACTGCAGGCAAGCACTACAGCTAGAAGAGGGAGCTATACAATAGCAACTTTCCAAGGTGCAGACATGTGAGATTAGAACCTGTTCTCTGTGATAACAGAAATAAAACATTCAAGTCCTTAAATCAAGACAATCCAAAACAGAAACACAAGGCAGGTGAACAACACACAAACACACCAGTAAAAACTACATTTGAAAGATAAGACTACTACTACTCGCTTTCCTGACCAATCTGCTAGAGTAGGAGATGCCCAGAACTGTCTCCATCTGAAGACATCACCACCAGAACTGCTGTCCAGTGTAGGAAAGAAAGCCTAGACTAAATAGTGCATTTTCTGACCAGAGAACAAAGGACCTTTGCCATCTCATTCATCCTTTTGAGCCACTTGGCAAACATTTTATTTTATTAAATATTAATAAGCAAATGATATCCTGGAGTTTAACTTGCCAGCCCCTCTCATCCCCAGAAGATATTGTATATCCCTCCCACATAGTAGCATACAAAATTCAATTCAAACAGCTTTCAGGCACCACCATAATCTAATCCTAGGAATGCACACTCGAAGCCACTACTGCATTCCTTGTTTGTAACCATCCACTATGCCTCTAAATGTTTCTGACAAACCCTAGTCAATGGAGTATCTGAGAAACTAGAATAGAGCCCACTGAATCCGTTTTTTTCTGTGCACTCTACTCTGAACCCAGCAAAACTTCCTCTGCAAGGTAGTCTTAAACCATGGACAGTAGGTAAAACGCCCACAGCAGAGGTTTCTAAACCAAAACGTTGGAATTTTGTTAGAGATTACAGAATCCTACTGTTTTGTAATCTCTGATTTCAAGTTAAAGGTAAATTTTCTACTGGGTGGAAGATGACTACCCAGAATTTTGCCAACAGATGATAATGCCTCAGAAAACTGCTGTTAGTAATTAGTAACACAGCTACATTATTCAAGGCCTCCCATCCTATTTCAGTAAATAAAATATAGCATATGCTCTTACCTTTGCACTAGTGATTGTACCAAATGGAGAAAATTCTTTCCGGAGACGTTCATCATCAATACCATCATCAAGATTTTTCACATAAAGGTTAACACCCTGAAAAGAACAGACAACTGAA
Organism: Peromyscus melanophrys; assembly: GCA_902168415.1. Classification (NCBI taxonomy): domain Eukaryota; kingdom Metazoa; phylum Chordata; class Mammalia; order Rodentia; family Cricetidae; genus Peromyscus; species Peromyscus melanophrys. Next base: position 22,879 of record CABHPR010128663.1, read on the forward strand.
GAGGGGTAGGAAGCCCCCGTGGTACCTAAGCATACCTATTACTTTAGTTTCTTCTTTCCCCTCTCAAACTCTCAGTTACCTGGCAGTAACTGAAATGAACGTAAAATAGGTTTCCTCATCCCTGTCTTAGTTTGCTTGTTCAAGTAAAAACGAACCTGGTATCTGGTGATCCTATCTTGCTTCATCTGTTCAAATTTGCGCTTAAGTTCCGTCTGCCGCTCCACTTTTTTCTGAGCTCGACCAACATAAATCTGCTTCCCGTTGAGCTCCTTGCCATTCATCTCATCCACAGCCTTACAGAAACCAAAGGAAACTCAGTTACTTGTAAATCTCATTAACAAGGACAGTTTATCCAACTGCTAACGTTAAAGATAACCCCCCGCTCCCCAAATCTCCAGGTTTGAGGGCACTATACACTCCCAACTCTAACACATAAAGTACAAATAACTGATTATAATATGTAGTGTGTTGGCATAAACTTACACATACATGTAAATTTCAACAAGAGGAACAACTTTGTATACTCCTTTGATAGAAAAGAATTATTCAGACTTACTTTCTGTGCATCTTCATGCCTTTCAAAGCTTACAAATCCAAATCCTTTGGATTTTCCACTTTCATCAGTCATTACTTTCACACTTAAGGCAGGCCCTGAAAAAGTGTTTGAATAAAAACTAGTACACAATTAATGTACACATTCCACATCTTAACATAAAACAGCCACAGAGGAAAAAGCTCTAAGATTTTTATATGTTCTCCTCATAGACCCTTTCTATATATCATATACACACCTGAAAATTCTTACATCGAGATGTCTTACAAACCTATCCAAGTTTTTGTTCTTAGCTCAGTAGAATCGCCCTTTAAGTAACCAATTTGATTGATTTTTCTTGCTCAGAATTAAGAATAAACCTGAAAAGCCTTTCTTTGGTCATCTGCTTTTGAAAGTGAGTAGAGGAATACTAGACCCTGAGGCAGAAAACAATTGAATTACCGGAAGAGGGTTTTCCAAAGACAAGCTTCCCCTGCACCTGTGTGGAGGAGAAATCTCTACTACATAAGAACTGGGAATGGTGGTTTCAGTGAGAACAGCCCTCACAGGCTCACACAATTGAATACTTGGTCCTCAGTTGGTAGAACTGAAAAGGACTAGGAGATGTGTTGCTGGGGGTGGGCTTTGAGGTTTCAAAAGGCCCACACCATTCCAGTTGGCTAAGTGCCTTGTGGTGGTTGTTTAACATGTCACTCTCGGCTGCGACCCAGAATCCTGCCTGCCTGCCGCCATGCTCCCTGCAGTGATGGCCACGGACTGACCCACATTGTAAGCCCAATAAACCTGCCTCGGTCAGAGTCCTAGTGCAGCAACAGAAAAGTAACTAACAGTGGTCAACTCAGGGTGTGGGAGAGGTGGTGTAATTAAAAACCACCAGCCCAAACCTAGCAAGTGGGAGGCAGAAAATGGTTGATCTCTACAAGTTCAAGGCCAACCTGGTCTACACAGTGACCCTCAAAAAAAGACAAGACAAAAAGGTTTTGATTTTAAAACATTCAGATACAAGATAGATAAGAATCTTGAATAAGGTACAAACCTTGACTGTTATTTATCTCATGTCAAATGACTAATCTTGGTACAAAATAAAAATTGTCTTTGTTCAGAAGAGGATTCAGCCAGGTGTAGTGGTGCATGCCTTTAACCCCAGCTCAGAGGGAGGTGGAGCTCTTGTAAGGTACAGGGCAGCCAGAGCTACAGAAGTGAGACCTTGTCCTTAAAAAGAACCTAGCCGGGCGGTGGTGGCGCACGCCTTTAATCCCAGCACTCGGGAGGCAGAGCCAGGCGGATCTCTGTGAGTT
>CABHPR010128665.1:0-12552 GCA_902168415.1 Peromyscus melanophrys
TTTTTTTTAAATGTTGGGGAGGGATGTATATTTAGAGCCCAGGGAGAGAGGAACACATGCAGGGAGAGGCTAAAATCCTTTTTTAAAGGAAATTTGTTAGCATTCAAATCTTTGGCTTAAAAGACTTAAATTATGCCATTTGCCACGGCCGCATCGAATGGCCCCTGCACTCTAACTCACTGCAATCAACCACATGCTTTCTGTCTGCGGATCTTTCGGGTGTGTGTGGGGGGGGTGGGGGGAGGCAAAAGATAGCTCTTTCATTTCATTAAGGGTAGAAAAAAGAGAAAGAACCCAGCTAAGACTAAATGAGCTCCTCACATCAGCCGAACACCACTGAGATCCGTAGGAAAGTTATTTCTAAAAAATGAAAACAGAAGCAACCACTCATCCTCCACCCCTGTGGACATCCACACATGTACACATCCACGAGTTATTCCCGAGTGTCAGCGATATCTGAAGGAAAGACAGGACAGTGCGAAAAGAGATATACAAGAAATATCCAAATTCCTTTAAATGTTGGTGAGTTCAGAATGACAAAACAAAAATTTAAAGATGTTTTTGGAACCAAACTAAAAAGGCCACATTTAAATCCCAGAGTCTGTTTTTGAGGCTTGCTTGGGCTGTCATGGCCAAAGTCAGGAAACTATGCTAAATAATCTCACAGTCACCTGCCGGCAAAGCCAGCAAAGGAGACAGGACTCAGTTCTCCAGAGGGGATCCTGAAAGCAGAATGCCAACCAGGCTCCCCTGGGGAACTGGGGAGCAAGCCCACTTTCCCCAGATGCCTTATTCAAACTGCTTGGCAGGGCTGGGTGGGAAGCCCTGGGAAGTCAAGGATGCCATTCTGTTCCGTGAAGCTACAAAGAAGGTGATGATTGGAAATTAAGGGGTGAAACCAGCCTGGAATGGCTTGAGAGATTTCCCCCGTGGGCCCAGTGCAGCCATGCTGGGCCAAAGTGGCTGTTTAGTCCCCCGTACAAAAGTCACAGGGGAGGAACCTGCTTTGGACCAGCACATTTTATTTTTAAATGTCTTTTGGACTCACCGACTGTTAAAGTCTGTCCGATTGCAGGCAGAGATGTTTCCCAAGCCAACACCTGGGCGCCGTAAATCACCTCACGGTAAACACGTCAGGTCAGGACATGGGCTCAGGCGGTGGGGTGGCACCTTCCAGTCGTAGCTGCTGCTTTTACCAGAACACCCCTCCCTGTGGGAGCAGAGCCCCTGTGCAGAAGTTGCCGAGATAAGGTCAGAGTCCCCCCCACTCTCCCTCATCGCCCAGGCGGCTCACCCGGCGCTGGACCAGGGAGGGTTGTCAGTTTGTCCGGAGTCTGTGGGGTTAAGGATGGCTTTATGACCCCTCAAAGGGGAAGCCTGCTATTTGTGAAGGCAGCATGAAGAGATAAAATGCAAGGTTTGTTTTTTAATACTGCATTAGTTAAGTTAACACGCAGCGAATTTAACACCAGTAACCAAAAAAAAAAAAAAAAAAAAAAACTAAAACAAAACTAGTGAACTGTCCCCAAAGTTGGCAAATCAAAGTGAGTTTTCTTTTCTTTTTTTCTTTCTTTCATTATTTTTTTTTAACATAGTAACATAGTGGACTGAAATTTAAAATAAAACCTCATTCCTCTTTCCTTCTTAGAACCTTAACTGGTAACGAATGGGCGTCCACAGACGTTTGGAAAGTTGTCACAAAAATATCCCAATGGTGGATTGACAGCAGGGTGTATTCCCCGCCAAAATCACCTCTTTATTGCGAATTTCTTCACATTTTGATATTCTATTTTTAAAAATCTCACTCTGGTTATCTGGCCATAGTAGTCTTTTAAATGATATCTTCTGTCTTCAGTCGGTAGATGTGAGGACTGCCACATAAACATCATAAAACCCTCGGGAAGCTGTTGCTCATGGCCGGCCAGCCGGGTTCCCTTTCCACAGAGCCCAGAGCCGCCCTGCCTCGGGACTCACCCAGCTCCAAAGAAAAATAACCCAGAGAAATTAGTCCTCGGCTGGAAACGAAGCAGGGATCAAATGATTGCTGATGGGAGCAAATATTTAAATCGCATGAGTCAAATGGGACATTATTAAATAAAGCGTGTTTAGAATGTCTCAGGCAGCAAGCTCACTGGAAGAATATTTAAAACCTGATATTAAGGATCTGGCCGCCTGCGTGTCTCAAGCTTTGTCCGTGTGCAGGGAAATTTGCTCTTGACCGTGGTCAAAAGCACACCCTGCTCCTCGCCAGAAGTATTTTCCTCTGTGTCTAAAACAAAGGCAGAAAGGATTCTAGGTAGCCATTGAGACTGCTAATGTGACATAAAAAATGGAAGGCAAGTGACCCGTGTTTTCTCACTTGTTCTGAAGACACAGTGCAGCGTGGCTGAGGCAGGAACGCGGGTGACAAGCGGGGGCTGAGGACTCTGCGTGTGGGGTGATGTCTTCCCACCTTGGAGCAGGGAAAGTAAGTGACCCCAGTTGTCCTCAGACCCAAGCCGGTTCCTAATGGATACCTCTATATTTACATTTTGAATTTTATTTGCAAGATCTCAGATGTGAGTGCTCAAAACAGGAAAGTCGTTTGGGATCCAAAGCCCTGCTCCTTCGTCACATCTGTCAACTTGCTGGATACGTGTGGTTCCCTGGAGATGTTTCTGTGCTTGGGGGGCCAGCGTGGAGCTAGGGTCTGGGGTCTTCACCAAGGCTGGGAAGGTTGGAGCCCATCACTCCGATGCTGGCCACTTTCCCAAGCCATGTTTTCTCTTTCTGCAAGTTCAGGGAGATTGCTAGTGTGTCCCCATAGTGAGCGCCTGTCCCCAGGTCCCTCTCCTACACATCAGAATCTTCTGACTGACTATAGGGTCAGCTGAGAACCGCTCTTTGGACCTTCAACACAAAGTGGAGGGCACACCCACACTATAGAGGAGGCTGCCACATAGGAGAAGAGTTACAATGGCTTCCTTCATTCTTCAAAAATATTTTTAAAATTACGTGTGTGTGTGTGGGGGGGGAGGGTGCCCGTGCACATGTGTCATGGCTCTGGTGTGGAAGTCAGAAGACAGTCTGTGGAGGTCAGTTTTCTCCTTCCACCATGGGTTCTAGGATCAGACTCAGGTTGTCAGGCTTGGCAGCAAGTACCCCTATCTGCTGAGCCATCTGGCCAGTCCACTGTCCCATTTCATTCTTTAAAAATGTCCTTGGAATACAAGGTGCTTCAAAAACAAAGGTGACACTTTTGCTCATCTCTTTATGATTCTTGTCAAATGACAGCCACACCCAGCAGGAAGCACAGGCCTCACAGACCCATCCTGACAGATTTCCTAGGAAAATGTTACCCAAGCTCCCTTCCCAGTAATGGTCGATCACCCTGCAAAATCCCTGCCTGGGAACCTGTCACCTTCTCCCAACACAGATAAGGCGAAGAGTTCACTTTTCTGACTCAGGGAGACCCAGCATGATCCCTTCCTGTTAAGACTCTGAGGCTGTCTGTTAAGCCCCAGCTGGCAGTGTCTCAAATACCTGGGAGCAGTTCAGCTGAAAGTGGTGGGGTGGCGTGGGACTCCGGAGCGCCCTCTAGGGGCCAGGTGTATTTCAGGACCACTGGAGGATCACCTGTCACCTGGCAGGGCGTCTTAGCCTGCTTTTGATAGCCTGATAACAGACACCCCTAACCGCTCACACTTTGAGCAGAACACCAGGGACATCAGCTCCAACTGCAATTCCAACATAGGGAAAAGTCCCCGGCTCAAAGCGGGGTCCTGGCTCCTCATCTTACTCTCGGGCTAGCATTCCTTCTGTGTTTCACGTGAAGGTCCTTGCCAGGCAGAAGGGACAACACCAGGGTGGGCAGCATGCCTGTCACCCCACCCTCCTTCCTTGCTTTAGAAGGCCAGAGCCACTGCAATCAATCAATGCACAGGAGCCTGGTTTTCATTCTGCAGTGGATGGCAGCAATCTTACACCTCAGGGCATCAAAGCCTGAAGGGCTGGGTCTGCAGCCTGCCTGGGACCCGAGGAGACTGGGAGAGAGAAGGAGGCGACAGGTCTCTGAGAGAGGGAGGTGGGGGAGATAGCTGTGGAGGTGGGGGTGGGTTGGGAAACTGAGGAGAGGCCAGCAGGGCTAGATGAGCAGGGCTAGAAGGGCTGGGTGGGGGTGGGGTCAAGGGAGCCCTGCTTTCCAGATAGTATTGAGGAGAAGAAAGGGTGGGAGGGGGCTTCAAGGAAGATGGGACTCTGTGATCTCCACCCCAGCACCATTTGGCGTCTCACCTCCCGGGAGCCTGCTCTGCTCAGCTGCCTCTGCAGAGCCCCGACCCTGCTGGGCCACTTATCCTTGTCATCCCCACTCTGTGGACAACTTTCACAGTTGAGGGTCTGCCTGTGGCCAATGCTCTGGGAAGTCTGAAGACCTTGGCAGCTTTCATGCCCTCCCCCCCACACCCCAGCTCCCAGATGTGGCCAGGAGAGTGTGGAGATACAGCCTGGAGCTTAAGGCCTCACCTCTTCACTGCCTGCTTCGGCCTGCTCGCTAAGGCTGTGGTTCCTCCCCTCTAAAGGTGCCTGTCTGGCCTGGGCTTGTCTTGACCTAGCAGCACAGCAGGTGACCAGAATGTTCTAGACATGGGACACAGAGTAGTCTGCATTTGACCCTTGGGAAAGTAGGATGGACCTCCCAGGGAGGGGTCAGTGGTCATGGTAGAAGGGACCGTCTATGACCCTCCCCAACACTGAGACTTTACTGTCCAAAACTCTTTGTGACCAAGATTAGCCCGCTCCGTGCCTTTCCTATAACTCACAACTTTAGCAGCATGCAGCAGCTGGTGAATGGGGCTGTGTTGGAGTGTCACAGTTTTGAGTATTTCCCTGTGGCCAGACATTATTTTGTGCCCATTTTACAGATGGAGCTAGTGAGGCCCAGGTGACCTGTGCCAAAACATACAGCTAGAAAGCCCCAGAACCCCGTCTTCAGCTTATGGGGCTCCTGTGCTCTGCAGGAGCCAGCAGAGAGTATGGTGCAGGGTGGAAATGGTTTCTTGGGTGGGGTGGCCAGAGCTCCAGGTCATTACTTCATTTTTTTGGAGCCTTTTTCCTTCCTGAGCCCCAAGTCCCCACTACCACCAGCTGGCTCACACCATAGTCACCTAACTCTGTGACTGTCCTTCCCTCCGCACTCCAGGCTCTGTGCTGACGGCCCCTCTTTTCCCGATGGACTGGGGTCTATGTTCTCAGGGATGAGAAGGAATAATCTGGAAATGCCAAGTCAGCCCTTGCTAGGACAAAGCTTGAGGCTTGAGGCAAGGAGAGGCTGAGCAGGCGTAGGAAGGAGTGGAGTTCTACACCTCTGATCCTGGAAAGCGCAAAGGCTTCTCCCAGAGTGGCAGGAAGCTATACAAGGGACCCTATAGTCTCAGAATGGCAGAAGGACAGATGCCTCTGTTTTGCCTCAGTGGGGATGGACTCAAGAGCCAGGGTCCGAATGTGGCTCCACACCTGCCTCACTGCTCAGGGAGGGTGGTCTGTAGGAGACCTTGACACCCTCTATGTCCCTCAGACTCCTTCTGTGTCCCCTTGGAAGGGCAACCAAGAGGATGAAGTGACTTACTGCTGGAGGCCCAGCCCACAGTCTTCTAGAACTTTCCGCAGTTGTAAGAACAACAAACAAAGAGTTAAATAGCGGAAGTGTGACATCGTCAAGCTTCAGACACAATGCCGAATGGTAGCGTCACTCACTGGTGGTTGGTCCCCTGTAGAGCTGTGTGGTGAACCCGGGTGGTGTGTGAGTCAGCACTGACCATTAGGCTCCCTGCCTCTCAGCAAGATGGAGTTATTATTACTACTATATATTCTTACTTTGGCTTCTGCAAAATATAGTTTTGCTTTTCTAAGATGATTATGAGATCATTATCAATCTGCATGCAGCTTTGAGAAATAACACAGGGAAATCCTCTGACATAATTTGCCCTGGTGACATCTCTCAGAGCTACAACACTCGCCAGGCTGCTGACAGCATCCACCCGTTTCATCCTGAGAATGCTTGCTGCTGCTGCTGCCCTGCACCTCACACAGCCGCATCTGATATAATTGCATCCTTGAGAGCATGCTCTGTGAGGCTACAGTTTTGTCCGCTGGGCTCATGTACCCACAACGCCCAATGAAGGAGCATTTAGTGGGCTTTATTTATCTACATTTTATGTGTTCATTCTTGCTGTACGGACGCTTTCCCAGGGTACCACACACGCTAGGCAAGCGCTCTGTCCCCAACCCCTGCTCAACATTTCTAAATGGAGGAAGGAGGGTGTTTTCTTACAGAGCTGCATAACCTTTCTAGGCCGTTTATTTAGGAATCTATACCATGTGCTTGGCGTTCCCCACGTGCAGGGTGGGGCTGTGGGTGGAGCTCAGGCCTAGTGTCCCTGGGAAGTTACACTTTCAGCCCCAGGTACCCTGGGAAGCCAGCGCTGTGCCCGGACTCTGCCCTGCTCTCCGAGCCTCTGTGGTTTCTCTGGCCCCTTGGTGGCCTGTGATCTTTCAACAGTTAAGAGCCTCTCCTAATAAGAGATTTGAGAGCAATTTGCATGGCTTGGCGGAGGCCAGGTTTCTGGAGTGGGGAACACTACTGAGCACCAAGCGTAAAGCCGCCGCTAATTCTGCTGACGTGAAATAACAAACAGCTTCGCACCCTCTTTTGTTCTGTGGACTAATGAAAACCATGGCAGCCTCAGCCCAGGAAGCTGGGGACTCCAGGGGCGCAAGGAAAGCGCTCTGCGGGGCTGCCTCTGCCACTGGACTCCGTGGAGAACTGCCCGTGACTTCCCCGTGGCCTGGTGGCTTCTCTTCTACCCTTCTTAAATGAAAGACAAATGCCCTTTCAGAGTGTCTGTGTCTCAGCCCCTCTGTGTCTCTGGAGGCAAAGGCCACCAGACGGCCCTGTCATTAGAATTCAGTAACACTGGAATGGGCGTTGATTGGGCTCAGTTTATAGAGCCGCCGCTCATCTGGGTATTCACAAAGCCCTGGGTCTGGTGGTGTTCTCCGCTAATCCCAGGTGGAGGCAGGAGGACCAAATGTCCTGGTCAGCCTCAGCTACACAGTGAAGTTAAGGTCAGCTTTGGCTACACTAGACTTTGTCTCAAAAAAAACAAAACAAAACAAAACAAAAAACAACCAAACAGCATCAATAGCAACAACATACAACTAGACTAACAAATAAAAAAACCCAATAACTGTTTTGTTTTCATTTTCATTGAATACATAGTTATGCTGTTGTTTAATTCTTTCTTACTTGCAAGACCATAGAAAGGTTTTTAAATATTGATTTAAAATCAAAGTGAACTGATTTAACCAAGAAAACGAGACGGTTCAGTGATTAAGAAAGCCCTTGTTTTTGCAGAGGACAAGGGTTTGATTTCCAGTATCCACATGGTTCACAGTCATCCCTGACTCCAGTTCCAGGGCTTCTGATGGGTGCCCTCTTCTGACCTCCCTGGGCACCAGGCATGCATGTGGTACACACACATGCATGCAGACCAAACACTCACACATAAAATAAAACAAATAAGTCTAATAATTTTTTTAAAGTATGAAGTTAAGCAAGCAGGAGTGGCAAAAGCCTTGACAGTTTTGACAGACCTGGGGTAATAGGGTCTCAGGAATGCTGATCAGGAAGTGCCTCACTGCACACTTGGAGAAACTGAGGCACAGAGAAAGTGCGAGGGTCATGCTGCCTAGAGATGGACAGTAAGCCAGTGTTAGAGTTACACAAGGTGGTCCTGGCAGGGCTGCAGCCAGCCAGGTCAGGGAGACATTGAACTTAGAGCCCTGGGCTGATCCTTCTCCCGAGGATGGGAGGCAAACCACTCTCCGATTCCATAGTGCGTAAACTACCCCCCCTCCGTCAAGCTTAGGAAAGGACAGAGCAACCCAGAGCTTCATTATCAAGAAGGATTTGGGTGGTGGTAAGATGGTTCAGTGGATAAAACACTTACTGTGCAAGACTGGTAAGGCAAGTTTGATCCCTGGGACCCACCTAAAGGGGCAGAGAGAACTGACTCCACAGTTATCGCACAGAGTGTCACACCCTCCTAGTAATAATTAACAAGTAAATATTTTTGCCTTAGAATGATTTTCTGGTTTTTTGTTTTGTTTTGTTTTGCTTTTTTTTTGTTGTTGTTGTTTTTTGAGATGCTCTTGTAATATATTCCAGGCTATCTGTGAACTCACTATATAGCTTGGACTGGCCTCAAACTCAGGGCAATCCTCCTGCTTCAGCCTCTAAGCCTTATGCTACAGGCATGTATTTTCTCATGAACTATTTTCATTTTCAGAACCATTGTTTGAAAATACATGTTTCAACTGAAAATCCAATCCTGTGGTGGAAATAAAGAAGGTAAAGTCCAGAGAGGGCAGGAGACTCTGCCCTGGGCCAAGCTGTGGCACGAGGCTCGGGGGGAATGAATTTCCGTGTCTGCTAGGTAGACTATCCCACGTGGCCACACACTTAGACTGTATCGACCTTAATAATATGGTCTTCTGTGGTAGTATTGTGTTCCCCAAAATATTGTGTACCTTAATAAACTTATCTGGGGTCAGAGACAGAACAGCCACAATATGAAACAGAGGTTAGGCAGTGGTAGCACACGCCTTTAATCCTAGCATTCCAGAGACAGAAATCCCTCTGGATCTCTGTGAGTTCAAGGCCACATTGGAAATGGCCAGGCTTGGTGACCCACACCTTTAATCTCAGGGAGTGGTGGTAGAAAGCAGAAAGGTATATAAGGCGTGAGGACCAGAAACTAGAGGCATTTGGCCTGGAGAGGCCTTTGGCCTGGAGAAGCATGTGGCTGGTTAAGCTTTCAGGCTTCTAGCAGCAGTTCAGCTGAGACCCATTCTGGATGAGGGCTCGGGGCATCCAGTCTGAGGAAACAAGACCAGCTGAGGCTTATTCTGTCTCTCTGACCTTCCAGTGTTCACCCCAATACCTGGCTCAAGTTTGATTTTATTAATAAGAACTTTTAAGATTCATGCTACAGTCTCCCACATAGACCCTTACACATACATCTGTGTGGACCTGCCTGTCTGCTTCCCTCCATAAATCCTAGCTGGAGCAGCCTCAGATCACAGGGAGTGGATCCTTTGGGAGCTCCTGGCACATACCACCAAATCATGCCTCAGAGAGGCTGTAAATTTGGTAGTGTGTCTATGAGCAAAACCTGAAAACACTCATTCCTCTGTGACTTCACCAACACTGGGCATTATGACTTTTAACCATTTATTTTTTGGCCAGTTGAAGGATCAGGGAATTCCATTTACCAGTTTGGTTTGGAAACAACTAGCCTCATGTCTGAGTACCTTTATCTTGCCCTGGATACCCCAAAGCAGTGCTCACTACATTAATGAGAAATGGGTGTTCATCCAGCGAGGGGTCTAACAGTTTCCTTTACAGTGCTTGGGGCTTGAGGTTGGACTTCATCTCTGTCCCCTCCTCTTACACCCGTTAGAGAGGCCTGGTGGGGATCAGGGGCTGGGAAGGAGGCCTTCAGAGACGGCTGAAAGACGGCTTACAAATCCCTGGGTGGATCGCAAGCAGCTTGACCTAAGACGAGCTCTGGACCCTGGGGAATGGCTGCTCTGCTTTTGTGGCCATGAGTTAACCAGTGTCAGGAGCCTATTAGTCAAAAGGACCAGAGCCTGGTAATAGAGGACTCGGAGAGCTGGACACCAGGCAACAGGGGGTTGTCAGTGGTCGGAGCTGCACCCTGCATCCTTGCATTGCCTAGGAAATGCAACCAGGGCTCTTTGTTCAGGGAACCATGGCCCTGGTGTCTACTTCCTGATGGCGGGAGCTTAGTAGTGAATAATTTTTTAACTGGTGAGAAATATAAGCACACCGTCAGAATGACCATCTTTAAGGGCATAGCACAATTCCGAGTCCTGAGTGTCCATAACCTTGGCCTCTATTTCTAGAACTTTTTCAGCACCCAAAGGATGCCTGGGACCCAACAGCCACCATTTCTCATCCTCCCACCCTCTACTCGGCCCTGAAAACCACTAAACTGTCTGTGTTCTGTGGATTTGCCTGCTCTGGACATCTTACGTAAATGGAATTATTCAATATGTGGTTTTTCTGCATCTGGCTTCCCTCACTTCCCACAGCCTTTACAGGTTCATCTGGGTGACAATCCGCTCCTTCTTCCTCCTGCTCCATGTAACAAACAGACCACATGCTGTCTGTCCACCGTGGATGGGCAGCTTCGGCTGTCGGGGGAGGTGCAACACCTGGGACAATTGTGCACACGGCTTTGCTGAATTCTGCCTGTGGTTCAGAGATATGGTGAGATGCTGGACCCCAAGTTTGCTCTGGGTCTTTAGTAGGGGACAGGTAGCCTGGTTCCCAGCAACTACCGTTCCCCACTCTCACTGGAGAGGAGGAGGGGCCCAAATCGTCAGCTTAGGCTTGCGGGAGAACACATCCGGCTTCTGGGTCCATGTGACAATCATGAGGGATGATCAGCAGGGTCTCCAGAGAAGCTGTATATACAGTCACCATCCCCAAGAGATTGCAGTCCCTCAGGTTCAGATGCCACCATTCCCAGGAGGCCCTCTACCTCTCCCAGTTTCAGCTTCCTGTCTTGAAAGTGAGGCTGCTGAGTCCCAGTGGAAGGACTTAGCAACATGGTGGGCACTCATGGAAGAACACCTTTGAGGCCCTTCCAGGAACCTGTGTGGGAACCTGTGTGGGAACCTGTGTGGGATGCTGCGGAGGCTCTGCTTTTGGGGGCTCTTGGTGCTGTGGCAAAGCTGTAGCGCGCTGTTGACCCTGAATTGAATTAAGGGAGCAAGAGTAAAGCATTCTGGGTCCTTGAGGAAATGCCCAAAGTGGGGCATTGGAAGCAAGCTGGCCTGAAGCACCTCCCTGGAGGGCAAAGCGCATCTGGACCGCCCCACCCGCATCCCAGGCTGTCCAGGAGGGAGTGGCTGTGGCCACCTCATCGGGGACAGGCAGGCTGTATATACAACCTTTCAAGGGCTAAATAAACGTCGTAATTTACCGAGAAAAGGCCTTTCAGGGCCACCTCTGGCTCTGAGGTCTCAGGACTTATGGGACAAAGCCAGCATCCATCTTCCTATGTGACATGTTCCTGTCAACAGTCACCCTAATGGGAACAGAGCTGGCCAGAGCAGCATGGCAGCCCCTCCCTGGGCCCTGCCCTTCTTGGGCAGCAGAGAAAGGGGCCTGGTGGGGGGGATGCTGAAAGTCAGTGAGGGCTTCAGGGTGGAGTCTCAGAAAAATCAGGGCTAGAGGAGGGGATATAGGGAAGACTGAGGGCAGGAAGAGGGCTGTGGACGGTGGGGGAAGCTACCCCCCTCCCCAGCTGTGCTGCCAGCTCCCTGGGGCTTATGGGATCAGAGCCAGATGGCCCCTGGAGTCCAGGCTCCTGGAGGACTCCAGAGCTGTCACACTTCAAAGCCTGGCAGCCTGGGCTGGAATGCAGGGAGCCTGGGTGGGGAGTCCAGGCAGATGGCTCCGAGGAGGACGACCACAAGGCGCTGCTGACCCAGCCAGAGGTCTGGTCCTGGCTGCCTGGTTCCCAGTGAGCTGCGGCAGTGGGTGCTGTCTGTCTAGTTCCTCACAGTTCACTCAGGCAACGCAGATGAGAATGCGGCAGCTTCCCAGGCTGCTGGGAGATCAAAGAGGACAAGGAGGGCAAGTGTCTCAGCTCAGCAGAAGGTGTGACCTATGGACATGGCAGGGCTGCCCCATAGAAGCGCAAATCAAGATGTACATGCCATTTAAAACCATCTAACCATTGTCTGTTAAAAAGAAACAAAAAGAGCTGAGTTGGGCCAGTGAGATGGCTCAGTGGGTAGTGGTGCTTGCTGACAAACCTGTGGACCTGAGTTCTAGCCTCAGAACCTACGTAGTGGAAGGAGAGAAACAACTCCATTTTAGCTGCCCCATGCCTCTCACAAGGGTACCACGTACACAGAAATCAATCCATCAATCAACCAACCAACCAATGTGAAAAAGCATAAGGCTCTTCCAGTCCCTGATGTCAGCAGGAAGCCCAATGGGCAAACATCAAGCAAATGGCCTCAGAAACTGCCCTCCAAGCATTTATTTGCTGAAGGGCACTGTGCAGGGGCTCACCCATGGCGGTGCATGGTCTCAGGACCAGGCAGGCAAGGAGGTAGATGAGAGGGGACAGAGGAACCGCCACAGATCTCAGCAGCTGTGGCTCCTGCTTAGGAAGCAAGCCAAGGACACCCCAGCTGGATGTCTGTGTCTTAAGATGGTTAAAAAGCCACTTCGTGAATAACCGTTCTTGAAGCTGCAGAAAGGTAGTTCAGAACAGTGTCAGAACAGAGGCCCCGGCACAGCTGCATCCTCAGAAGACCTTCATTGTGGTTCTGACCCCCGTGGGCTTCCTTAGAGGATCATGGGAAGAAATGTCCTACAGTGGAAATCCCATCATCCACCATGATGTGAGAGAAAGAGATGAGAGAGAGAGAGAGAGAGAGAGAGAGAGAGAGAGAGAGAGAGAGAGAGAG
>CABHPR010128665.1:12562-22989 GCA_902168415.1 Peromyscus melanophrys
GAGAGAGAGAGAGAGAGAGAGAGAGAGAGAGAGAGAGAGAGAGAGAGCATCACCTCATGAATATGCCAGACACCTCATAAATATTTATCAGATTTCACAAAGCAGGACCCACTGGCCAGCCTACTCCAATCTCTCTTTGCTTTGCTGCCTAAGCTTTTGCTTAAGGTGTTCCCATCTCTGTCTCTCTCCGCTGAATCTTTTCTTTACGAAGACAGTGATCAACTGGGTGGCGGTGGTGGGCGTCGGCGGCGTCGGCGGTGGCGTCGGCAGTGCACGCCCTTAATCCCGGCACTTGGGAGGAGGCAGAAGCAGGTGGATCTCTGAGTTTGAGGCCAGCCTGGTCTACAGAGTGAGTTCTAGGACAGCCAAGGCTATACAGAGAACCCCTGTCTTGAAAAACAGAAAAAGAAGGAGGAGAAGCAGAGAGATGGATGCTGGTGCTCAGCTCACCTTCTCCTTTTCATTTGGTCTAGGACCCAGCCTAGGGAATGGTGCTGCCCACAGTTAGGGTCTTGCTCACTCAGTTAAGCCTCTCTGGAAATGTCCTCATGACACAGACATGCCCACATCCAATCTTGTGACCTGGGGATGTGCTTATTAGGAAAAGGTTATTGCAGAGATGGTTTATTAATTACGTTATTATTATTATTATTATTATTATTATTATTATTATTATTATTGAGACAGGGTCTCACTATGTTGCCATAGCTGGCCTGGGCTCACAGAGATCTTCCTGCCTCTGTGTTCCAAGTGCTGGGACTAAAGATGTGGGCCACCACCCTCTGCCTGGTTTAGGACCCTTGATGAAACCATCCAAAATTAAGGACACTGACCGGTGTCCTACGAGAGGAGTGGAGAGGGCAGAGAAACAGGAAAAAGCTGTGTGGTAGTGGAGGTTGAACATGGAGTGGTAGGGACAGCTGGGATGCCAGGGGCTGAAGGGGGTCTCTAGAGCACCCAAGGGGCCACAGTCGGCCACACTGGGCTTCAGATGGCTGCCTGGGGTTGGGTGGGCTCACAGCGTCCCTGGAAACAAACACAGTGGCCTCCTCTACACTAACCTTTGCCCCCAGTACTATTCCTTTAGACTCCAGTGTGGACATTCCTGCCAAGACCTGAGCCCAGTAGGGCGGAGTCCGGTTGGCTTGTTTTCCTTTCAGCTTGTGTCTACAGCTATAAGAAGGAACTGGGAGGGATGTGATATGTCCTGCCACTTTCCCTGGTGGCCCCAACCCAGAGTTCTACTTTACAGTAAGTTATTAACGTTGAGACAGCACACAAACGCCCCCAGTGTCTTTATTTTGCTTCTTACTGCTTATGATATGTGGGCTTCTGTGTCTACCATGGTCACTGTCAACAGTCACAGTCCATCACCACAGGGACACACACCCCGCCTCTTCCTGGTCTGTTTAATTTTTTGTTAATTTTGCTAGTATACAAAAGAGTTGTTTATTATGACATTTTTATACTTGGACACTTGTCCTGTTCGCCCCCCCCCTTATTCTTTCCTTCTTTCCCCAAGTCCTCCTCACCCCCAAAATGTCATCTGTCTGTCTAGATATCTATCATATACAAACATATACTGTACGAGAGAAATCAAGTGGCATCTGCCTCTCTTTTAAGAATGATTGTCTGCTTGTTTGAATATGCATGACCTGGATGCAGTGCCCAAGGAAACCAGAAGAGGGCATCAGATCCTCTGGAGCTGGAGTTACAGGTAGCTGTGAGCCACCATGTGGACGCTGGGAACTGAACCTGGGTCCTCTGCAACAGCAGCAGGTGTTCTTAACCACTGAGCTGTCTCTCCAGAGCCAGGCAGTGGCCTTTCTTTCCCTCTCTTGTTCCCTCCTCCCTTCCCTTCATCTCTCTTCTTTCCTCACACAGTCCTCTTAATCCCAGATCATGTATATTCAGATGTAGATTTTGTGTGAGAGAAAATCCATTGTATCTTCTTCCTGAGTCTGGCTCACTCTGCTTAACACGAGGATTCCCAAGGATGTCCATTTCCCTGCAGATGGCATCATTTCCTTCTTTGTGCCTGAGCAAGACTCCTTTGTGTGCCTTTACCGCATTTTCTTCATCCATTCATCTGTCGATGGGCATCTAGGCTGACCCCATTTCCAGGCTGGACACATTCCCATTCCCTCCAGCAGAGAACAAGGGTCCTACTTCCTCATATCCCCATCAACATTTGTTTTCTTATTAATCACCATTCTGACTTGGGGAAGATGGAATCTCAACAAAGTTTTAATCTACACTTTCCTGATGGCTAAGGACCAGGAGGAATTTTTTTTTAACCTGATTTCTTCAGTATTTAATGAGATTTATTTTTAATTGTGTAGATGTTTGTGTCTATGTTGTGTGTGCCTGATGTGTGTGGTGTGTGTGGAGGTCAGAGGCACTGGACCCTCTGAAGCTGGAGTGGCAGGCAATTGTGAGCCACCTGATGTAAGTGCTGGGAATCCAACTCGGCTCTTATGGTAGAGCAGTATGTGTTCTAACTTCTGAGCCATCTCTCTGGGGGGCAGGGAGACAGATTTCTTCACCTTATTCCTGGAACCCCATGCCATGTCTGGTCATGGTAGAAGTTGGGCACACACGGACTGCCTGAATGCTGGGTGTAATTCACCCGATCTGAACAGGAGGGGAGGCCCTTGGCTCAGGGCCACGCAGCACATATCAGGGCAAGCTGCATGTCCCTTCCCAGCTGTGAGGCTCCATCCTCCGCCTGCTCTCTGTGGTTCAGAATGTGGAATCTCTATGTAGGTGGTTCCATTGTCTCTGAGACACTGCAGGTCCTTCCCTATCTGCTGCAGCCTGAGCATCTCCAGAAACAGGACCCTGCAGGGCAGCCACAGCTGTGCTGCTGTGAGTTTCTGGGCACATCCATAAGACTGATAAAAGTGAGGGGCAGGACGCAGTGGAGCCTGGAGCCTGGGACGCCCGATAACCAGCCTTGCTTTGATGTCCTCCAAGTTCAGAATGGGCCGGCCTCCTGGGCCGACGTTACACGCTTGTTTATTTTTGTCGCTGTGTAGGCTTTTTTGATTTCCTCTTCCCAAGCGGGACAGCCATCATTACTGCTGTCATTACCCCATTGGAAATGTTGCTAAACTCATGTCCTGCTCCATCCGATCCCCCCCAGAGGGCCCAAGGAAGACCACCCACGGCGGCGGCGGGCAGGCCTGCCCTGCATATCACGTTAGCCTGGGGAAGTTTGTAATTTCAACACACATACACACAACACGCGCCCACACACTCACAGCACACACGTGCACACCCCCACCCCCCACCTCCAAACCTGACCGGTCCTTTCTAGCTCTGCCCAATCATCATCCCTGATGAAGTGGGCTGAGGACTTGCCTAAATGTCCCCCAAACCTGGCTCCAGAGGAAGGCGGCTCATCGGCAGGTTTCACTGGAAGGTTTACAGCCCTCAGTTTCAAATGTGTTGACTCAGAAAAGACCCAGCTGGGCTGCTTTCTCTGTCAATGACACAACGGGCACCGGGAAGGAGGCTGCCCGCCTGGACGCCACTGAGCCCTGAGTTTCTCCCTGAGCCCAGAACTTAGGGCCAGGAGTCCCCCTTATTACAGGGTCCTGATAATCTACACACGCTTTGTAGACTGTATGTCTTCAGTGTTTACTCTCCCTAGATGCTGGGAGTCCAAATCTAGATGCTTATGTGCACCTACGCGTGCACACTCATGTACACATACTCATGAGAACATTCACACACACATGCACACTCTCACACACTTATGAGAACATTTACACACACATGCATACATGCACACTCACAGGCACATGCACACATGTATGCAAACACAAACACTTAGGCAATTCACACACATGAGAACATTTGTGTGCACACACGTACACACATGCACAGAGGTATGCAAACACACACACATACTTAGACACATTCTGCCCTGCATCCCCCTCCCCACCTTCAGCATCTTCCCTTTCTAGATCTTTGGGGGGAAATGTAACAATAGCCTTTGAGGCTAATAAGATTCAAGTGGCTTCTTTACCCAGCATCCTCTCTGTCTCCTGGTCTCTTTCTTGTAAGATTTTAGTGGCCGTTGTTTTCCAGTCCACCCTCACTGAGAACCCTAGAGATGTGATAACCCCATGAATCCAGCTCAAATCCATAGTTCACTCAGAGGAAATCCTGAACACAATGAACCTGTTTGACCTGAACAAGCTCCCCCACCCCCATCCCCCACCCTTTTCTCCAAGGGTTCAACCAGTGGTGCTGTGCTGACCCTCAGAAGCCTGTGAGGTTGTCACTCACCTCCCCTCAGAGTGGGTTTCTGTGGAGGGGGTCCAGAGTGGGCTTGTTCCCAGGGATCTGAGCTGAGAAAGTGTGGGAAGTGGAAAACAATGCAGCCAGGAAAAGGAAAGCCCAAGTATTTAGATGAGGAAACCTGAAGGTCTCAAGTGTTTAGATGAGGAAACCTAAGAGATGCTTCGAATTAAGGACCCCAGAGTCCCATAAGGCAGGTGCGCCATCCACTCACCCAGAGTCCCCTGAGTCTCCTGAGATATGTGAGCACAGGTGTGCCACCCACTCTGAGATTCTGAGTAACATTGGATAAGCTACCTAGGTGCTCTCTCCAAGCCTCACCTTTATTATCTGTAAAATGGAGCTAACAACACCACCACCCTGCAAAGGATACACCCACAGGCCTGTAGACTATGGAGGTGTTTTCCAAGTCAACGCGCTGGTTAAGCATTTAGGACAGCAGGTGACATTCAGCAAGCTCTAAGCGACTTGTCGTTCTCATTGTCATCATGGAAGTGTGCATGCTTGGGCTGCATCCTAGTGGAGTTGTCCTAGAAGATGGGAGACACTGGCATGGAGGAAGCTGCCAGGCTGGGATGTCTGCTGAGTGGACATGTGGCCTTTAAATCTGTATAAAGGATCTGCATTCTTCATTTTGGAACATTTTCAGTGAAAATTTGTAACCCTGCAGAAAGTTTCAAGAGCTGCCCTGGAGGACCTATAAGCTTGCTGCCAAGCCTGATGACCTGAGTTCAAACCCAGGACCTTATCTCACCTTCAAATTGTTCTGTAACCTCCACGTGTGTGTCATGGCACACCCCAATAAACAAACAAACAAGCAAATGTATGTATCTAATTAAGATTTATGAAGATCAGTATATGAGCACAGGTACCTATCGTCCATTTGTGACTGAAATGTTGCCTGCCTGGTTCATCACCTATCTGACCCTCCGTATTCTCCCTTCTGTCCATCAATAACTATAATTTTGGGTGTGCTTTTCAGTGAGTGGTTGAAACCAGGACCCTCAGCCTGCCTGTGTTGTGGCATTCTCTAGAGTCCAGTATTGCTTTATAGGCTTTTCTTTCCTTGCCTTTCCTTTCCTATTCTTTTCTTTTTCAGATTAAAATATACATGGAGCCAAACTGGGTGTGGTGACCCACACCTGTAATATCAGCATTTGGGAAGCTAAGGCAGGAGAATTGACACAAACTCAAGGCTAGCCTGGGCTACATAGGGAGTACCAAGCCAGCCAGGGCTTTATGGCAAGATCCTGTGCCAAAAAAATGATAACAGCCAAGTGTATGCGGAGTTAGGTCTGAAGTATTGGGTGGTTTGGACAATGCATTGTCTATTTTATTATTTTAGATTATTTGTGTGTGACTATGTGTCACTGTTGTTGTGATGTCTGTGCACGTGTGTGATACGTGTGCATGTCTGCGTGTGCATATGGAGGTCAGAGGTCAAACAGAGGTGTCCTCCTCAGGAGCCTTCAACCCTTTTAAAGACAGGCCTCTCTAGTCTGGCGCTCACAGACTGGGCTAGGCCAGCTGGTCCCCAGGGATCCCCCTGCCTCTGCCTCTCCAGTGCTTGGGTTACAAGCATAAACCGCCATGCCAGGCTTTCTTACAGGTTCTGGGGATGGAACTCAGGTCCTCAAGGCAAGCACTTGACCATAAGCCATCTTTCCAGGCACCGTTGTCTACAATAAAAGTGAATAATGGGCATGTAAACCATGGATCCTTCTACAGTGGGGCTGGGAGAGAGGGCAAGGGGTGGGGACCAGAACCACCAGAGGAGGAAAGAACGGTAAAGTCATCATGACATCAGGGGCAGGAATTTGTGTGTGACAATGACCTTGACATCTGGGGCTGGGGCTGTCTCCTGCAACCTCACCTTAGAGTCCCAAGCAGGGAGCACACTGGCTGAAGTCAGAGAGCTACTGGCCTCAGCCCGAAAAGCTTCGAATCCCGGTGTCTCCACCCCAAGCTGTGACCTTTTGGGTGAGTTACTCAGAGTTTTGGGGCCTTAGGGTCTACATCCGGGCCACATGCTGCTTCCTGCTTCCTGGAAGGGGAAAATTCTGGAAGCTTCAAAACAGCGCGTCCCTTTGTCGAAACTGGCACCTTGAGGGTGACTTTTCAAAGTTGTCTCCGTCTTTGCTTCTTTAAGAATTGGAAAGAGTCACAGGACCCAAAGCCAAGAGGTCTTCCTCCTCTCTCCGTGGCATCTCTGCCCTCCCTGGTCTCTGCAGAAATCCAGAGTGATGAATCGGCTTGCAGCCTGGTGTGTGTGTGCGCACTCATTCTTTGATTACAGCATGATTGCAGCATCTACTCAGTCTGGGGCTAAAAAATCGAAAGAAATTCTTGAGCCCTCTCCAGGTCCCGAATCCGACACCACTGTTCCTCCCTGGGTTTTGGCAGAACCTTGGAGACTAGTGACCCAGCAGGGGTAAACAAGTTTAGGTAAACACTACACACACTGATTCAGGCCCTAAATCCATCAGTTAGCATTTTGCCTTCACTCACCACAATGTTTTAATGTCATTAAGAATGTAACTTCTTAGGAAAACTAAGAGAGTCTGTTTTTAGCCCAGACATGCAATTAAGGGAATTAGTAACCCGATACATCACCCTCGGAGCTCCAGCATGGTAAGAAATCTCGTGTGACCCTTTATAAAGACGTCCTTACAACCTACGCCAGGGTTCCTCCAGCTCCCATCTGAGGGCAGCAGGAGGAGAAGAAACCAGAAGGAAGGTGGGATCTGCAGAGGATGGGAGGGCCGTTCAACGGCCAGAAAGTGGGGTCTGTGCCTTGGAACTCAGTCACTCATAAAAACCCCTCGCCCCAGCCCTAAGGGGGTCACAGAGCATGGATTTGGGGGATCTGGACGCTGGTCTGAGGCAAATAGAGAAAGGATTTTTAATTTTGTCCTTTTAAGGGTTGTGACGGGGACTTCTGCTTCGACATCTTTGGGTTTTTTTTTTCTCCTCAGTTTAGGGAACTTGGCCCCCATTCTTAATAGTGGGGCGTCCTGTGCAGTGCAAGAAATCAGGATTAGCAGCCTCGCTCCCTCCAGATGCCAGGTGCACCCCTCTGAGGAAAGATCAGAAAGGCCGCTGAGACAAAAATCACCTTTGAGGGAGACCCACAGCTACCGATGAGTCCACTTGTTCAGCGCATGCAGGAAAACTGAGGCCAAAGAAGGCACCAGAGTTAGGCCAGGAACATAGACTACAGGGGAGAGGGTGGCATGGGGCAGGGTGGCCCAGGCTCCAGGGACCAAAACCCAGACCCTCTGCTCAGTCCTTGTGGAGTCTAGGTAGGGTTCTCAGCCAAGGTGAGGACTCCTTCCTGTGGCCTAGTGGTCATGGCCCTGCCTGGGAGAGGAGAAGTCTTCAGTGACACAGGCCGGGCGTCCCAGGCACTGGACAAACGGGGCCCACTGTCATGTGTGCGCATGTCAGAAGCACAGACAAGCAGGCTGTGTCTTTCCACAATGCCAGAATTTACCAACTAACCATTTTCTGGATAACCCTGCTTGGCTTGATGGCCTTGGCTGAGGCAAACACTTAGTCTTTTATTCTAATTTTAATTACTTATGTTAATTCCCAGCTTGCACATGATGCATTAACAATAATAGTAAATATATCCATCTTCTATAAATCAATCAATTGATCATCTATCTGTCATTTGTCTATCCATATAACTATATATATATATATATATATATATATATATCTGTAAGTTGTGTGATAGCTACAAAGGTTGGAGATACAAGGGGCCTCAAGGGGTTTCAAGGGTTTCAAGAGGCCCGAGAAGCCAAAGCTGGGGAACTGACAGGGGTATGGGAGCGTCTCTGTCTTGATAAGATAATGAATAAGTGGATCTGAGAAGCTGGAGAGGCTGCGGGTTGCTGGCCATAGTCAGGCTGCAGTCAGAGCTGCAGGGGTGAGGCCAAGTGAAGGGCAGGTCAAAAAGATGGGTGGGCAGATGAGTGGCAGGGCCATAAGGGTGAATGGTAGACCAGCAGGTGACAACCAGAATAGGCTGCATCAGTCGCTGGCCGAGATGGACTGGAGCCCCTGGGACAATCGGGAGTCCTCTGCTTGTCAACTCCTGGCATACATGAGGTGGGCAGATCACAAGTCTGTTGGGGCGTCCCCGACTCAGGGCTAGAGTGTCCACTTATTTGTGGAGACTGGGTGAGGGAGTTACATCATCTCCTTGGTCTGAGGTAAGTGATAGGTTCTCAAGTCTTGCTTCCTCCTAACATGGCTCCAGGGACCAACTTGATGGGGGTGGCAAGAAAAGGAAGAAAAGACAAACACATGAATACACCCAAAAACTGGGGTTGGTTGGAACAGAATCTCTGATGGAGAAACCGCAGCCTCCCGGAAGCTCAGCATGTTTATTGTGTAGAGTCGAACAGAGAGGCAGGGTTATTGCACACAGCTGAACAAAAGGGGCAGGGTTTATGGTGTCCAACTGGATGGATGAGGCAGGTTTGGATAGTCTCAGTAGGAGCAGTCTCTGTAGGGAAGTGGTCTTCAGGCTGTGAATGTCCAGGGGGAGAAAGCTATGGTGGCCATCTTCTGCATACACCATCAACGTCCACAGGTGGACTCCAGAGGAGTGCTTTCCCAGCCCTTTGAGCCTTACTCAGAGAAGGCTTTACCACCCCCCTGGAGATGAAGCATCGGAGTCCGTGGCATGACCATGCTCATGTCAACAGCATGCAGTCACTTAGGACTTCATAACCCAGTTCTTCCTTCACCCCCGACAGGGTCTGGTATGATTTTAAAATATGGCATAATTTAAAAATACATATGTACTTTTCAGTCTCAGTTTACCTGGGGAAATGTATAGGGTCAATCCCTTTCTACTCTCAGAATAAGTCATTTATTGGTCTGTGCCACATGGGTGATATGAGGCAGATGGTGATGTTCTCATGTCCACCAAGTGCATCCTCCATCCTCAAAATAGGGGGGAAAGCTGCTTGTAAAATGGAGCACAATGCATAGCCCGAAAACCCACCGTTTTGCCCAGTATGGAGTAAGTTAGAGCAGGTCACAGCCTCTCCATAATGGTGATGGTGACAGGCAGTGTTGGCACCACCAGTGACGAAAGTGTTGACGGTGATGGTGATGTCAGTGTTAGGGCCGTGGTGACTGATGTTGGTGTTGGTCATGTTGGTTTTGATGGTAATGGTATTTTTTCTTAGTTTGTTTTCTTGTTGCTGTGATAAAACACTCTGGCCAAAAGCAAGGTAGGGAGGAAGGGTTCATTTCATCCTATACTTCCAGGTCACAGCTCACCATTGAGTGAAGTCAGAGCAGCAACTCAAGGCAGGAACTTGGAGCAGAAACCACCAAGGAATGCTGCTGACTGGCTCGTTCTCAGGTTCACATTCAGATACCTTTTTTATATAGCCCAGGCTCACCTGCCTAGGGATGGACTAGCTCACAGTGGGCTGGACCCTCCCACATCAATTACCAATTAAGAAAATGACCCACCGACAGGCCCACAGGCCAACCTGTTGGAAACAACTCCTCAACTGAGGGTCCCTCTTCCTAGAGTGTCAAGTTGACAACCAAGACTAGCTATCACAGTGTTATTAGTTTTGTTGGTAGTGATGGTGTTGACGTTGGTGTTAATATTGATATTAGTTATGTCGGCATCATATTCATGGTGAGAGTGTTGTTGGTATTGGTGTTCACATTACTGGTGTTGATACTGGTGGTGGTCATCACAGATGAGGGTGAGGGAAAGAAACAGGGGCCTGATACCAGTGGCTGATTGGACCGGAAGGGTTGAAGAAAGAGAACCCTCTATCTATGAGCAGGACCAATCTTTCGTGTCTCCCTGATGCCCAACACCTAGGACCCAATGCAATGCTGAGCCTCTGACAGGAAGCCACAAGTTCTGGATGTGAGGAAAGAGAAGGGAGTGAGCGCTTGGCTCTGTCTCTCTGGGTCATCTATATGAGAGAGAGACAGAGACACAGAAACAGAGAGAGACAGAGAGACACACAGAGACGGAGATAAAGGGAAATAGACAGGGAGAGAGACAGACAGACAGACACACACACATGAGCACACACACACACACACACACAGAGAGAGAGAGAGAGAGAGAG